>JAODAL010004139.1:0-161198 GCA_025379985.1 Phyllomedusa bahiana
CTTTAAATTACCTGTAGGGAATATAAAAATTGCTGTTTAAGATTTACTAAGCTGCGTCAATAACAGTGCGGGGTGCGCAAAAGTAAAAAAACACTAATGTTATTTTTTGATATAAAAAACGGTATTTTTTGCACCTTTCAATTCACCGTGGTGAATAAAATTGCTGTTTAAAAGATTTACAGATGCGCGTAAATGAACAGTGCTGGGTGGCAAAAGTAAAAAAACACGTAACTTTTATTTTTGATATAATAAAGGGTATTTTTTTGCACCTTTAATTCACCTGTGGTAAATATAGAATTGTGTTTTTAAGTTTTACGTAGATGCGGGTCATTGAACAGTGCGGGGTGCGAAAAAGTAAAAAACACTAACTGTTTGTTTTGATATAATAAACGGTATTTTTTGACCTTTCTTTTCACCGGGGTGAATATAAAATTGCTGTTTAAATTTACGTAAAAGCTGCGTCAATGAACAGTGCTGGTGCGCAAAGTCAAAAACACGTAACTTTATTTTTTTATATAAAAACGGATTTTTTGCACCTTTCAATTCACCTGGGGGAATATAGAATTGCTGTTTTTAAATTGTAGAGGGCCCGTCAAGAACAGGCGGGGTGCAAAAGTAAAAACCGTAACTGTTATGTTTTGAAAAATAAACGGTATTTTTTGCCCCTTTTAAATTCACCTGTGGTGAATATAGAATTGCTGTTTTAAGTTTTAGTATTTTCTGCTCAATGAACAGGGGGTGGGTGCGCAAAGTCAAAAAACACAAAAACTTTTATTTTTTATAAAAAAACGTATTTTTTGCACCTTTAAATTCACCTGTGGTGAATATAGAATTTGGGCTGTTTTAAATTTTATTTGATGTTTCGTCAATGAACAGGCTGGGTGCGAAAAAAGTAAAAAACACGTAACTTTATTTTTTGATAAAAAAACGTTTTTTTTTTGACCTTTAAATTCCCCTGTGGTAAATATAGAATTGCTGTTTTAAGATTTACGAGAGGGCCCCGTCAATGAACAGTGCTGGGTGCGCAAAAGTAAAAAACACGTAACTTTTATGTTTTGATATAATAAACGTTTTTTTTGCCCCTTTAAATTAAAACCTGGGTAAATAGAATTGCGTTTTAAGATTTACCGTAGATGCTGCGCAATGAACGTGCTGGGTGCGCAAAATAAAAAAACACTAAGGGTTTTGGGTTTCGTACGTCAGGGTTTTTTTGGGAAACAAAAAACCCTGTGCGACTACAAGATTGGGGTTTGAAATTTAAAGTGCAAGGTGGATATACAACAGTCCCAGGTGTAAGGGGTTTAAAATTAAACCCACCTTTCTGAAAGGGTAATATTTTTTAAAAGTGGATTTTTTTTGGCAGTAACAAAGGGGCCCTGCAGTTACTAAAATGATGTTTTCCAATTTTTAATTTCGGGCCCCCCCAATACCCGGGAAATTTTTCAATAGAAAAACTTTTAAATTAATAAAGATATTCCACTTTTTTGCCCTAAAATTTAATCTTGGTTGAACTTTATCCAGTGTTCTTTATAGTTTGGGATTGCGTTTTTCACCGGGGGCCCCCCCCCCCCCCTTTGCTCCCACCCCCGGTGAATTTACAGGGGTTGATCTGCTTTAAAATTCTCTAGCTAATACTTAAAAAATTTTTCAAATTTTCCAATTAACAAAATTTGGGAAGGACCCACGCTAAAGAAAAGGGGGTTTTCTTGTGCAGAAATAGACAAATTTCGCTGACTTTTTTGGCCACGGCAGAGCGCAGGTCCTATCCCATGAGCCCGTGGGGAACACTGGGGCGGAAAAAAAAAAACCCGCTGTTTTTAAGTAAAACGAGGTCATGTGTTTTTTCCACCCAACGAAACCCCCCATACCCACCCAGTCATGACGTCGCCCACATTTCCCCTCCCTCTATTCGTAATCTCATTTGCTGGCCCCCCAAAATTTTACGGGAAGCCCCCAAAAAAGGGGTGCGATTTTTAATAGATTTGCCAGATTTTAACCTTAATTACGAAAGATCTGGAAATTTCAAATCACCAAAAAAAACCCTTTCCCCCGGATTTCAACTTTGTCGATAAAAATCGCTCAACACTACTTGTGATCAGTGGTTATCACTGGGAAAGGCCAAGGGTGACCACCCCTAGTCCCAAAGGAGAAATGGGGTTTTAAACATGGAAAATTTCTAAGCCCCTGACCCCCAAGGCCTATTTTGGGGCCTCAAAGACCAACCATTTGTTATTGTCCCTCTGATGTAGCCGCATAAAAGCTTGCTTTTGCAGGAAAAGGTGTATTTTTCATTGGTACTATTTTGGAGTACATACAAAAGATTAACTGTTATTATTTTGTTTGGGTGGGGAGATGGAAAAAATACCCCGCCCTTTTTTTTTTACGTTTTTTTACCCTTTAAAATTCCAATAAATTGTTTGTTTAAATTTTTCCCAATTTTTTGCTATTTTTCAAAAATTTCTTAATTTTGTAAAAATTTTTTTGTTTTCAAACACTTCTAAAATAAAACCACTTTTTATTGAGAAAAATTGTTTATTTTTTATGTTAAATTTTTTTTAAAATTTTTATTTAAAGGGGGTTTTTATCATTTCATTTTAAAGGTTTCAAATAAAAGGGGGCAGTGAAAAACAAAAATTTTGCAATTGGATGCATTAGCAAAGTGTTTGTTATCAAAAGAAAAAAAAACCCCTTTTTTTTTCTGTTTCATGTTTTCCCTGCTTTGTCGGATTTCCCCCCTTTCCTTTCTTTTAAATAGCTGAGAGCTCATTTACATTCTGTTCGGCCCCGGTCGTATTCACATGAGCTTGCATTCCTGTCTCTCTCACTCAGAGTATAGGGACCGGCACATTTTCACTCTGCACAGCCAGAAGAAACAGAATAACACTGCAGGGCTTCCACAATCAGGAAACAGCACAATTGTGTGTCGATCCCTGCCTGACTCAGAGTTAGGGGCAGTAGCAATTTCTCTCTGCACACCCAACAGAAACAGACTGCAGCTGATTCTACAATTAGAAAACATAACAGCTGTGTCTCGGTGCCTAACTCTCCTGCATAGAAGGGAGATCTGTTCCGTTCTTAGAAAGCTGGATTCAACTGTAACAAATCTCCAGCTGTGAGAGGAGAAGAGATCAGTGCTCACTCTAGATTGAATGCACCCTGTGATATGTATACAGCTCTTACAAAATAAGACTGCATAGGAGAGACACAGTGACATGTGGACTCAGAGGGGGGGGGGGAATCTCGAAAGCCAGCATGAACAGTGAAGGGGGGATGATGTCACCCAGCTGGGAGGGGAAGAAACGCCCCTGCATTTCCAGAGTTGAGAAGCTGAGAGCAGTATGAATCAGCCAAGCTAAAGAAGAGATACATCCCCTTTAACTAAAAAAAATTGTTAGTCCTAGTAGGGGACTTTACACTACAATTGTTTGATTCTATTACTGCCTGTCATTGGACTGGCAATCTATTATGACATTCCAGAGGCATACAGCCACAGGAGACTTTTCAGGCACATAGCTGCCATGGCAGCCCACAATCACATCTGTTGGGTTTGATGGCTGACAGAGTGAGCCCCTCATAGAAACCATTTAATGCTGCAGTCACTATTGACCTTGGCACTGAAAGGGTTATCTCTGATTACAGCCATTACCAGCAGAAGCCTGGCTGTCGGCTCCTGTGCTGGCTTGATCAGAATCAACCTACGGAGATGACAAACATGCATGTCATTGTGCAGAAGAGGGTTAAATAAATCAGAATCTATGCAGTTCATGGTTGATCTTAGTCCAGTTGAAGGGGAGCTACTCTTTGCAGAGATCCTCTACTCTTGTTTTTAGTGGGACATTAGTAGGTTAGCAGGGGATTAAAGCCTCTTTAAATAGGGCATTAGGAATTGTACTGATGGGATAATGCACTGACAATATAAAGAAATCTTCTGTTCATCCTCATTTTTAAACGTTACAGCCACAAACTTAAATGTATTTTAATGTATTTGATAGAGCAGCACAAAGTAGCAAACATTTGTGAAGTGTAAAGAAAATGATAGATGCTTTTCCAAATATCTGAAAACAAAAAAACTGAAAAGTGTGGCGTGCACATGTATTCAGCAATACTTTGTAAGAACACCTTTAGCTGTAATGACTAGTGTTGAGCGATTATTATCGACAAAGTTGAAATCGGCAGTTTTTATGTTGATCGAAATTTTTAGATCATGCGATAATTTAGGTTAAAATCTGTGCATCATCTATTAAGATCGCGCCATTTTCGGCGCTTCCTGTCATTTTGGCGGCCAGCAAATCAGCTTACAGAATAGAGCAGGGTGAGATGTGTGTGCGACGTCATGACTGGGATGTGTATGGTTGCGATTGGCTGGAAAAATCACATGACCTCGTTTTACATAGAACAGCCCTTCCTGTTCAGCCTCAGTGTCTCTCAGCATCTCATAGCAGTAGGACGTGCGCTCTGCCTGTGTCCAACCAGCTCAGCGAAATTATTCTATTTCTTCACAGAGAAAGCTCTACTTTTAGCTGTGATCCTTACAACTTAGTTAGATTAGAGATTGGAAGATTTTATGTAGTTAGGTAGAGAATTTTAAAGGAGCATCTACCGCTGTAAAGTCACGGGGGGATTTGGGGGGTGGGGCCCCCACGGGCGAACACAGACAAGCTCTATAAAGAATACTGGATAAAGTTCACCAAGACTTAGTGTAGACATTGCACTGCAATAGCTTTATTATTAACAGTTTTCTATTGAAATATTTCCTGGATATTGGGCAGCCTGAACTTATATTAGGATACACATCTTTTCTAGTAACTGCAGGTCTCTTTGTTAGGTGCAAAACTCCACTTTAATTATCAGTATACATTTCAGATAGGTGTTCATTTTCAATTTTGCCCATTCCACCTTTGTTGATATATCCACCTTGCACCTTACATTTTATTATCCAAATACATTACAGATACGTGTTTTTTGCACTTTTGCCCAGTCCAGATTTGTTGATAGAGCCACCTTGCAGTTAAATTTGAATCCAGCAATTGTGTAGTTACCACAGGTGAATTGATAGGTGCCAAAAAATACCTTTTATTATCCGAATACATTACAGATACGTGTTTTTTTTACTTTGGCGCACTACAGCTTTGTTCATTGAGGCACCTTGCACTTAAATGTGAATACAGCAATTTTGTAGTCACCACAGGTGAATTGAAAGGTGCCAAAAATACCTTTTATTATACGAATACATTACAGATACGTGTTTTTTGCACTTTTGCCCAGTCCAGATTTGTTGATAGAGCCACCTTGCAGTTAAATTTGAATCCAGCAATTGTGTAGTTACCACAGGTGAATTGATAGGTGCCAAAAAATACCTTTTATTATCCGAATACATTACAGATACGTGTTTTTTTGCACTTTTGCCCAGTCCAGATTTGTTGATAGAGCCACCTTGCACTTAAATGTGAATACTGCAATTTTGTAGTCACCACAAGTGAATTGAAAGGTGCCAAAAATACCTTTTATTATCCGAATACATTTCAGATATATGTTTTTTCACTTTGGCGCAGGCCAGCTATGTTGATAGATCTACTTTGCAGTTAAATGTGAATATAGGAATTTTGTTTTGATTTGAGGGATTTGAGAATAGCTGTGATTTGCCGTCTTTTAATAAGAGACTTCCCAAAACTCTTCCATACTTTCTCAAATTTTTATATTTCTGAACATGGAGCGAAATGCAGGTGGTAAGCGAGCAAAGAGGGGGGTAGGACATGGAGGTAGAGGTACGAGAGAAGGTGCTCCTTCCAGTGCTGGCGACAACACGCATGCCAGCTGATCGTCGGTTGCAGGACCGTCAGGCCTGTCATCGCTGGGTCAGGGCCCTGTGAATCTCAGTAACGAACAGCGTCGCCAATCTGTCCTTCAGTGGTTAATGCAACCTGCATCCAGCAGTCTTACCTCCTCGTCCTCCCAGTCACGGCCACAAATGTCGTCATCAGCATCATCAGCATCCGTCCAACATGAAGCAGTCCAAATGTCAACTCGTGTACCCACCACTGTGGATAATCCATTTTCTGAAGACCTCTTTGATGACAAAATGCGGTTGGGGTCAGAAGGCATGTCAAAAGATCAAGAGGCCAAAGATGATGATTTTCTCTGCTCTGACGCCCAGTTACTGATGCCATCAGAGGAGGAGAAGGAAGCCGGTCAATCGGCAAAAATCCCGGGCGGTTGGCAACGCCTTGCAGTCCCTCTTGCTTGTAGCCCGCAGCTCCTGGATGCAGAATGTCAGGACGATGAAGTCACCTGTGTTGATGATGATGATGACGACATTGCGGATCCAACGTGGTCTTTTCAGCAGAATTTGCTTGTGAGCGCTTCATCACTGGACGAGGAGGAAGACGATGGGGTAGTGTCAGTACGGGTTCCGCCTCAAAAAGGGAGAGGGCGGTCGCAGAAGTCCGCTGATATGATTCTGCCAGCCACGGTCAGCGCAAACCCCGCTCCTCGCTTATCGCCGTCAAAAAGGTCCAGGACCTCTCAAGCCTGGGCCTTCTTTGAGCAAGCCTCTGATTCACCCAGCGATGTCATATGCCGCCTTTGCCGTAAACGCATAAGTAGAGGCAAGAACCTTAGGTGGTTAACCACCACCAACATGTCTAGTCACATGCAGCGAATGCATGAGTTGAAATGGAGGCAACACTTGGCCAAAAAAGGCCAGACCGACGCCGGGCCTCCAACCACTGTCACACCCTCTGTCTCCGCCTCCTCCTCCTCCGCCACCACCAAGCGTTCCTCAGCTGCCTATGTCTCTCAGAGTCATGATCAGGGATCAGCCTCCGCTTCAGCCTCCACCGTCGCCCAAGTACCACCAGCACCACCAGAGACCCATCCTACCCCTTCTCCTTCCGCCAGTTTGACGACCTGCACGCCATACAGCAGCCAGCCTTCTGTCTTCCAAGTTTGGGAGCAGAAGAAACACTTTAATCCAGACCATCCCAAAGCCAAAAGCCTGAATGTCGGCATTGCCAGGCTTTTGGCCTTGAAAATGTTGCCTTTCCGTCTGGTGGACACAGATGGGTTCCGCCACGTCATGGCCCTTGCCTGCCCCCAATACCAGATGCCGAGCAGGCATTTCTTTGCCAGAAAAGCCGTCCCTGCCCTGGCCAGACAAGTGTCATCTAAAATTTCAAGCGCGTTGTCTGCATCTGCACCGACACATGGACTAGTAAGCACGGCCAAGGCCGCTATATCTCTGTGACAGCTCACTGGGTGAGCTGGGTGGATGTCTCTGGGGGTGACGGTGGCTCTAAGGCTCGGCGCACGCTCTTCAAAACCGCAGGGATGGTGCAGGGTTCTTTCCCCCAAGGTCCTCTGGTGGCATCACGTGCCCAGAGAAACCAGGCCGTGTTGAAATTAATCTGTCTTGGAGACCGTCCACACACAGGTCAGGAGCTGTGGACGGCTCTCCGCAACGAGACCGAGCGCTGGCTGGGTGCCAAGAACCTTGTGCCAGGCAAGGTGGTGTGCGATAATGGACGAAATCTGCTGGCCGCCCTTAAGATCGGTAGGCTGGAGCACATCCCTTGCCTGGCACATGTCATGAACCTTGTCGTCCAGAAATTTCTAAAGAGCTACCCGGGTCTGGACTGCCTGCTGAGGAAGGCTCGAAGTCTAAGTTCGCACTTCCACCGTTCGCACCCTGCTTCGTCCCGCCTGGCTGCGTTGCAGCGTCAGCTCGGCCTCCCCGTCAACCGTCTCATTGTTGACGTGGCAACACGCTGGAATTCCACCCTCCACATGCTCCAGCGATTGTGGCAGCAGCGCAATGCCATTACGCAGTACGAAGTGACACATGGCCTGACAAGCAGCGGTACGGACCTCGGGGTGTTGAGCCACCGAGAGTGGAGGCAGGTGAAAGAGCTCTGCACCATCCTTGCCAGTTTTGAAGAAGCCACCAAAATGGTCAGTGCGGACGATGCCCTTGTCAGAATGAGCATTGTGGTGATCTTAGTTCTGGAACGATCGTTGGACACTCTGAAACAACAGGTCCCGCCAGCGACGGAGGAGGAGACGGACACAGATGCGGACACGGAGCCTTTCTCTCCGTCAAATCCACAAGGCCCGACAGTTTCACAATTTCATCGGTCTTCATTAGGCAGTGGTTCGGGGTCCAGGGCTAGTGCAAGGTGGCGCATCAGCTCTCAGGGTGCATCATCTCAGGCAAGTCAGGGCTGTGTTGAAGCTGTGCTGGAGGCAGCGGAGGAGGAGGAGGAGGAGGAGGTATTCCTAGACACCGACGTTACCGACGTCCCTGCCTTGGAAAGAGGTTGGCGCGAATTTGAGGCGGAGGAGGAAGATGAGGAAGATCAGTTTGCTAGTGCCCCTCGATCCAAAGGCTTGGGAAATCAAGGCTCCATCTCTCACATGAGTGCTTGGATGCTCCATTTCCTCCAACATGATCCTCGCATTAAGGCCATCAAAATGAACAACAGTTACTGGGTGGCCACCTTCCTGGATCCCCGGTACAAAACAAAACTCAGCACTTTCCTTCCACCCACCCAAATAGAGAGTAAAATGGAGACCTTGCTGATTGATCAACTG
The DNA here is from genome assembly GCA_025379985.1 of Phyllomedusa bahiana. Classification (NCBI taxonomy): domain Eukaryota; kingdom Metazoa; phylum Chordata; class Amphibia; order Anura; family Hylidae; genus Phyllomedusa; species Phyllomedusa bahiana. The sequence goes on from JAODAL010004139.1 coordinate 8,587, forward strand.
GAGACATCTGTTGCGTCTGCTTCACGTTCTTCAAATGTCACGGTGGAACAACTTCAGCGACGTGACAGCAGTAGAGTGCCAAGTAGCCGTAGCGGCAGCAGCAGCAGGCAAGGTGGCAGAAGCCTAATGGGTGACCTCTGGCAATTTTTATTTACCACTTCACCAACGCATGCAATGCAGGGCACACATCCAACACACAGAGACCAGCTTAAGATCATGGTGCACGATTATCTGTGTCTCAACACCGATGTTTTTGTATGTGTTCCGGACCCAATAGACTTCTGGGTATCCAAAATGGACGAATGGCCCGAGCTCGCTCGCAACGCCATAGAGGTATTGTCCTGCCCAGCAGCCAGCGTCATATCTGAGCGGACCTTCAGCACAGACAGCAAGGTTTCAAGACAACACTGTATTCCATTTACTCACTTTATCTTTAGAAGTTTTCGCATTGTCTTTGGTTTTGAGGTCTTGTTGATATGAGATACATCTATAATTATGGTCCTTTGGAACAGAAATGTGGCTTTTAAGTGGCATTTCTCCCTCACAATTTTTAATAGTGGCTGAGAAGTCATTTTTATAATTTTTTGGGTCATGCTGCTTTGAAATGCAGCAATACTACAGGTCCTATTATAAAAAAAAATGTTGTTTCTAACAGACATTTGTTCTTCACAATTGTCCAAAGTGGCTCAAGGGTCATGCTTTGAATTTTTGGGGGCATTTGCTGTGACATGCAGCTATACTACAGGTCCTATTATAAAAAAAATTTGTTTCTAACAGACATTTGTTCTTCACAATTGTCCAAAGTGGCTCAAGGGTCATGCTTTGAATTTTTGGGGGCATTTTGCTGTGACATGCAGATATACTACAGGTCCTATTATAAAAAAAATGTTGTTTCTAACAGACATTTGTTCTTCACAATTGTCAAAAGTGGCTCAAGGGTGATGTTTTGAATTTTTTGGGGGCATTTTGCTGTGACATGCAGCTATACTACAGATCCTATTATAAAAAAAAATGTTGTTTCTAACAGACATTTGCTCTTCACAATTGTCAAGAGTGGCTCAAGGGTGATGGTGCTGTCAGAAACAGGAATAGGTAGGACACTGTTAATGGACACATATTGCAAAATGATTTGTTTTTGCAAGATCTTTAACATAGCTATCAATCCCTGTATTGAGACAACCCATTTAATACAATTAAAAAAAGAGAAACAAAGACATGGTGGGATTCCATCCTATTTTAAAAATGTGTTTTCTAGAATTAAACTACTAAAAAACTTGCAGATACAAAATAGCTGGTAAAAAAAATTCCTCTGAATTGTACAAGGGAGGTACAGGAAAACTTGACCAGATGTAGGTTATTCAGAGGACATGGAGTATGGAACACGGACAGAGAACGAAGTACAGAGACAATTTCCTCCAGCACATTGAGTAAAATGAGAAAAAGAATGCCAAGAAAAAGGGCACCTGGGTGGAACAGGAGCGTTAACCACCAGTATTTCCAAGTGAAGCTCAATTGGTCCGCACTCATACGGAGGGGCAAGCGCTACCCAGGACAGGGACAGTATATGTCCAGTGAAACTAAAATGGTGGTTGAAAGACTCCTTTTTCCGGCACTTTTTAATCTGGGGTCATGCAGGTTTGGGGCTCATGCTGAGGCCCAGGACAGGTATAGACAAAGTCCAGGAAAACTAAGATGGTGGGTGAAAGACTCCTTTTTCCGGCACTTTTTAATCTGGGGTCATGCAGGTTTGGGGCTCATGCTGTGGCCCAGGACAGGGATAGTCTATGTCCAGTGAAACTAAAATGGTGGTTGAAAGACTCCTTTTTCCGGCACTTTTTAATCTGGGGTCATGCAGGTTTGGGGCTCATGCTGTGGCCCAGGACAGATATAGTCAATGTCCAGTGAAACTAAAATGGTGGTTGAAAGACTCCTTTTTCCGGCACTTTTTAAATGTGGGGGTCATGCAGGTTTGGGGCTCATGCTGTGGCCCAGGACAGGTATAGTCAATGTCCAGTGAAACTAAAATGGTGGTTGAAAGACTCCTTTTTCTGGCACTTTTTAATCTGGGGGTCATGTAGGTTTGGGGCTCATGCTGTGGCCCAGGACAGGGATAGTCAATGTCCAGTTCAACTAAAATGGTGGTATAAAGACTCCTTTTTCCGGCACTTTTTAAATCTGGGGGTCATGCAGGTTTGGGGCTCATGCTGCGTTCCAGTACAGGGATATTCAACGTCCAGTTCAAGTAAAATGATGGTTCAAATCATACTTTCAATAAAGGTAGTGAGCTTGATAATTCACATATATTGCAAAACCATTTATTTCATATCCAATTTCTCAGGACGAAAACATATCAAAGTTCAAGTATAATAGAAAAAGTCAATAGTGGTATACTTAAGTGTAAGTCCAACTTCTTATCAGACGAATTCCGCTCTATGAGAGTAGCAGAGGAGATGTAGACAAAGTGCGAGCCACACGCTCGAATAGCAACGTTTCGAAGGCTCCGCCTTCTTTCTCAAGCATGCGTGATAGGACAATGCTTCTGTTTATATACCACGTGAATTAAAAACAAAAGACAATTAAAAACAATATCAAAATTACCAGAGCCACTACTTTCATAGAAATACTTTTAGGCTATATGCCTCATTCAAGCCTTTCGGGGCTAATGACTGCAGTTTATTGATCCAGAAGGCTTCACGTTGTAGGAGACGGGTTTTAACCCTTACTGTCTCTCTACACTCTACTCGCTCCAGCACACACCATCGGAGATCACTTACTCCATGGTTGGCTATATGAAAATGTCGGGCAAGAGATGTTTCGCCAAATCTGGTATCATCTTGTTTTTCTATTTTTTGTTTATAAAGTCGAATAGCCAACCTATGTTCATTCAAACGTACTCGAATACTTCTTTGAGTTTGGCCAACATATACAGAACCGCAAGGGCATTTGATAAGATATATTACCTGAGCAGTATTACACGTAAAAAAGTCTCTAAACCTAATCTCAGTACCATACAATGGGTGATTTATAAACTGACCTTTAATAATAGAGGAACAATTGATACATCCCAGACAAGGAAACGTACCTACTTTGTCGGTGTATTTAATTTTATTTTTAGATTTTATGATGTCTGAGAATATCAACTGCTCCCCTATCGTTCTACCTTTTTTAAACACAAATGCTGGGGAGTCTTTGAAGAGTGTACCATACATAGGATCATTTTTTAAAATATTCCAATACTTCAGAATAACTTTTTTAATCATATTAGAATGTTGATCGTGAGTGGAAACAAACATAATTTTATCCTGTTTAATTTTTGATCTAGATTTAAACAGTTCCTCTCTTTGAATTGAAGACACTAACGATGCGGTTTCTTCCAATTCTTTATCTCCATAACCGCGTTGTCTGAATTTCTCTAGTATCTTATTTTTACTATTTATCCACATTTGTTCATTCGAACAAATGCGTCTCGCCCGTATAAGTTCTCCTTTCAATATTCCCTTAAAAATTGTTGGATTATGGAAACTCTGGCGATGTAATATGTTATTGCGGTCAATTTCTTTAGAATATAGACCCGTCTCCAATCTAGATTTTTCCTTTGTAACCTGCACATCCAAATATTGGATACTTTGTTTTTCAATTTGAGCTGTGAATTTTATTAAGCGATGTAGACCATTAATATACTCCATAAAGCTCTTAAATTGTGCTTCTGTGCCACGCCATATGAGGAAGACATCGTCCACATAGCGTCTCCAATGGACGATATGCGGACTGTATTGAGAAGAAAAAATATAAGTTTTTTCTAACATTGATACAAAAAGGTTAGCATACCCTGGAGCCACAGGAGACCCCATCGAGGTCCCCTGTAGCTGCAGAAAAAATTCTTGTCCGAATCGAAAAAAGTTTTTTGTTAACACCATATCTAACAGTGTCATGAGAAAGTTGATAAACCTATTTGTAAGGGACGGATCTTGGCTGAGTGCATCTCTAACTACTTCTCTACCTTCATCATACGGAATATTAGTATAGAGAGATTGAATATCTAAAGTGCACAATAGGTCATCGGCATGGACTTCAATGTCGGCAATCTCTTGTAAAAATTGTTTGGTGTCTTTCAGACAATGCATTTCTTTTTTAACCATTGGTTGTAAGAATTGATCTATGAAACTTGCTAATGGCTCCAACAGTGAGTCCACGCCTGACACTATTGGCCTCCCCGATGGTCTAGTTATCGATTTGTGAACCTTCGGGACTGTATAAAAAATAGGCACCCGAGGATGATCTCTGGTCAATAATTTCTTAACGTTTTCTGAGATAATTCCGTCAGAAGCTGCTTCTTCTAATATCTCATCTATTTGTTTTTTAATCTCTATTGATGGATCATTAGTTAATCTTTTATACACCTTATTGTCCCGTAGCTGTTCTAAAATTTCTTGTACATAATACTCTTTATCTAGAATGACAGTTGCTCCCCCTTTATCCGCTTTCTTTATAATTAGATCAGATTCAGTTTTAAGCTGTTGAAGAGCTACGTGTTCCTCTCTTTTTAAATTTTTAACACATTTTTTATCGTTTTGCCAATTTTGTCTAACCTCATTCAAAACTGATTGCTAAAACACTTCTAATGCAGGAAAAGAGATCTCAGGATCAAAAGTACTTTTTTTACGTAACTTTTTAGGAATAATCTTATGATCTCTCTGATTATTTTTCTGCTGTCTACATCTCCTCTGCTACTCTCATAGAGCGGAATTCGTCTGATAAGAAGTTGGACTTACACTTAAGTATACCACTATTGACTTTTTCTATTATACTTGAACTGTGATATGTTTTCGTCCTGAGAAATTGGATATGAAATAAATGGTTTTGCAATATATGTGAATTATCAAGCTCACTACCTTTATTGAATGGATGCATCTGAGCTGAGAAGGCAGCTCGTTTAAGTGGCTTGTTTTTCTAGTGGTATACATCTTATGAATCACTTGTTATAGGTATTGCTTCTTGCCTTCATGATTCAAATATAATTCGGACAAACATGTCCTTTGAGGAGATAGCAGATTTGACAAATGTGCGGGCTGAACTGTTTCATTTTACCGAAGCTGAAAAAGCCAACATTTTGAAACAAGCAGAAAAGGCTGGGCTGAAATGGGAGAATCCCACAAATGAAACAGCTGATTACCATAAAAAATTGGAAGGTTTAAGAAGAAAGGAGTTAAACCTACGACTGCATGCATCCACCATCACGGAATATATTAGGGTTGCACGGATACCAAGAGGACTACGTAGTCCGTTACAGCCGATATTGCTACCAGAAGATCAGAAATATAAAGAAAAATGGTATGCGATAGGTAATCAGTATTCGATGAACCTAATGTTTTTAACCGTTCAACACATACAGAGTAGTCTGGAGAATTTGGAGAATGAAATTAAAATCATGGAAGAGGAGTATAAAAAAACTGTACCATTGGAACAATACAATAAAAATACACAGGAATGTAAAGAGAATCTGAATAAAGTAAAGATCCAACTGTTACAAAACAAACTTAAAAAATTCGAGAGGGATACGAGAGATTATTTAAATAACAGGGTATATACATGGTCTGAAGAAAGAAGCAAAGCCAGACGCACTCAGAGAAGTTTTAAGAATAAACAACAACAAATTGAAATGTCTTCAAGTAGTTCTGATATCTCCAGTTCAAAAGAACGAATGCAATTAAGATCAGAAGTGAAAAATAAAAATAAAAAGAAAGATTTTTTGGAGGAACGGAGCTCAAACGAAGATCGTGGTGCAGTTGGTGGATACGATCTAGAAGACGATATAAACCCGCAACAAACGCTGAAAGGGAGAGGAAGAAAGAAACGCATATAGAAGATCTGTGTGTGAATATATCCTCAAAGGAACTGAATGAAACACAAAAATCTTTACTTAACAAAGGACTCAATTTTGTTCCTGTACATAAAAGAGATGTGTTTGATTTTGAAGTAGACCTGTTTAAGTTGTGTAGAAATATACGTATTAAAACATTTTTTCAGCAGATAAATAATCAGAGAGATCATAAGATTATTCCTAAAAAGTTACGTAAAAAAAAGTACTTTTGATCCTGAGATCTCTTTTCCTGCATTAGAAGTGTTTCAGCAATCAGTTTTGAATGAGGTTAGACAAAATTGGCAAAACGATAAGAAATGTGTTAAAAATTTAAAAAGAGAGGAACACGTAGCTCTTCAACAGCTTAAAACTGAATCTGATCTAATTATAAAGAAAGCGGATAAAGGGGGAGCAACTGTCATTCTAGATAAAGAATATTATGTACAAGAAATTTTAGAACAACTACGGGACAATAAGGTGTATAAAAGATTAACTAATGATCCATCAATTGAGATTAAAAAACAAATAGATGAGATATTAGAAGAAGCAGCTTCTGATGGAATTATTTCAGAAAATGTTAAGAAATTATTGACTAGAGATCATCCTCGGGTGCCCATTTTTTATACAGTCCCGAAGGTCCACAAATCGATAACTAGACCACCGGGGAGGCCAATAGTGTCAGGCGTGGACTCACTGTTGGAGCCATTAGCAAGTTTCATAGATAAATTCTTACAACCAATGTTTAAAAAAGAAACGCATTGTCTGAAAGACACCAAACAATTTTTACAAGAGATTGCCGACATTGAAGTCCATGCCGATGACCTATTGTGCACTTTAGATATTCAATCCCTCTATACTAATATTCCATATGATGAAGGTAGAGAAGTAGTTAGAGATGCACTCAGCCAAGATCCGTCCCTTACAAATAGGTTTATCAACTTTCTTATGACACTGTTAGATATGGTGTTAACAAAAAACTTTTTTCGATTTGGACAAGAATTTTTTCTGCAGCTACAGGGGACCTCAATGGGGTCTCCTGTGGCTCCAGGGTATGCTAACCTTTTTGTATCAATGTTAGAAAAAACTTATATTTTTTCTTCTCAATACAATCCGCATATCGTCCATTGGAGACGCTATGTGGACGATGTCTTCCTCATATGGCGTGGCACAGAAGCACAATTTATGAGCTTTATGGAGTATATTAATGGTCTACATTGCTTAATAAAATTCACAGCTCAAATTGAAAAACAAAGTATCCAATATTTGGATGTGCAGGTTACAAAGGAAAAATCTAGATTGGAGACGGGTCTATATTCTAAAGAAATTGACCGCAATAACATATTACATCGCCAGAGTTTTCATAATCCAACAATTTTTAAGGGAATATTGAAAGGAGAACTTATACGGGCAAGACGCATTTGTTCGAATTGTGAAGGTAGAGATGTTTGAATCAATATTGTGTTATATGTATAATTATGAAATCCCAAGCTTTTCTCCTTATAAGGCATTTCAGCTGAGCAGAATCCATTTTGTGGAAAATGATGCAGCAATTATGAAGAAGCTAAGATGGCTCAGGATGTGACCACTTGTTATCTGTTTCCTCAAAGATGTGACCTCCAGCTATTGTCTCCCTTTCCTGAAGTTTCGTTTTACTGGAATTGACTGAGTCTTGGCTGATGCAATCCCAGAGGCTTTTTCCCCAGAGACAACGTGGACCAATAAAATGTACTTAACAGCTGCCTAAATATGGACATACATCCGTTCCTCTCTTCTCTATTGCGCCTGCGCTTGTTTTGACTACAGTTATACAAATATGTGTGTAAGGCTTTGTCTGTTCAGAACTGCTTGGAACATGAGTGAAATTTGATCCAGAACTCTTGTGTCTGACTCAGTTTCTAATCGGCCGATACATGTTCCCCTGATCGTGATTTGGAATACCGGGGCAAACGGGTGACCCCCCCAATGTTGGTAAACGACCCCCAACAGAATGAACAAATGTGGATAAATAGTAAAAATAAGATACTAGAGAAATTCAGACAACGCGGTTATGGAGAGAAAGAATTAGAAGAAACCGCATTGTTAGTGTCTTCGATTCAAAGAGAGGAACTGTTCAAATCTAGATCAAAAATTAAACAGGATAAAATTATGTTTGTTTCCACTCACGATCAACATTCTAATATGATTAAAAAAGTTATTCTGAAGTATTGGAGTATTTTAAAAAATGATCCTATGTATGGTACACTCTTCAAAGACTCCCCAGCATTTGTGTTTAAAAAAGGTAGAACGATAGGGGAGCAGTTGATATTCTCAGACATCATAAAATCTAAAAATAAAATTAAATACACCGACAAACTAGGTACGTTTCCTTGTCTGGGATGTATCAATTGTTCCTCTATTATTAAAGGTCAGTTTATAAATCACCCATTGTATGGTACTAAGATTAGGTTTAGAGATTTTTTTTACGTGTAATACTGCTCAAGTAATATATCTTATCAAATGCCCTTGCGGTTCTGTATATGTTGGCCAGACTAAAAGAAGTATTCGAGTACGTTTGAATGAACATAGGTTGGCTATTCGACTTTATAAACAAAAAATAGAAAAACAAGATGATACCAGATTTGGCGAAACATCTCTTGCCCGACATTTTCATATAGCCAACCATGGAGTAAGTGATCTCCGATGGTGTGTGCTGGAGCGAGTAGAGTGTAGAGAGACAGTAAGGGTTAAAACCCGTCTCCTACAACGTGAAGCCTTCTGGATCAATAAACTGCAGTCATTAGCCCCGAAAGGCTTGAATGAGGCATATAGCCTAAAAGTATTTCTATGAAAGTAGTGGCTCTGGTAATTTTGATATTGTTTTTAATTGTCTTTTGTTTTTAATTCATGTGGTATATAAACAGAAGCATTGTCCTATCACGCATGCTTGAGAAAGAAGGCGGAGCCTTCGAAACGTTGCTATCCGAGCGTGTGGCTCGCACTTTGTCTACATCTCCTCTGCTACTCTCATAGAGCGGAATTCGTCTGATAAGAAGTTGGACTTACACTTAAGTATACCACTATTGACTTTTTCTATTATACTTGAACTGTGATATGTTTTCGTCCTGAGAAATTGGATATGAAATAAATGGTTTTGCAATACATGTGAATTATCAAGCTCACTACCTTTATTGAACGGATGCATCTGAGCTGAGAAGGCAGCTCGTTTAAGTGGCTTGTTTTTCTAGTGGTATACATCTAATGAATCACTTGTGATAGATATTGGTTCAAATCATACTGCCTTCTGGCACTTTTTAATTTGTGGGTGATGCAGGTTTAAGGGTCAGGCTGTGGTACAAGACAGGGATAGTAAATGGTCTGTGACTTTTTTTCTGTGACTTTTATAACCTAAGTGTGTTGCCTAAGATGTAGCACGTATCCATTTGACTGTTGTGGATTTTAATTCCAGCTTCTCCAGCCTTGTTTGGGTGTAAGAATGAAGGTGTTGTTGCTCTCCCATAGACTTTAATGGTCATCGATCATAATCTACCATTGACCATCGAATATCTTGTCGATGATGGTCGACTATCGACCATCGACCGATGTCGATGGCCAATGTAATCTCTCAACACTAGTAATGACACCTGCAGTATGTTTGGGGGATGTCTCTATTAGCTTTGCACATCTACAGGCTGGATATTTGCCCATTGCTCTTTGTAAAATAGCTCTAGCTCAGATTGCTTGGTGAATGTTTGTGAACGTCAATTTTCAAATCATGTCACAGATTCTCAATGGGATTTAGGTCTGGACTGGGTCATTTTAACACATGGAAATGCTTTGATTTAAACCTTTCCATTGTAGATTTGGCTGTATGTTTAGGGTTGTTGTCCTGCTGGAAGGTGAACCTAAGCCCCAGTCTCAAGTCTTGTCAGGATTACCCTGTGTTTAGCCCCATTCATCTTCCCATCATCTCTGATCAGGTTTCAAGTCCCTGCTGAAGCAAAGCATCCACAGGGTGGGATTCTGCCACCACCATGCTTCACTGTGGGGATGGTGTGTTCAGGGTGATGGGCAGTGTTGGCTTTCCTTCACATCTGAGTTGTGGATCTCTGCAGCTCCTACAGAGTGACCGTGGGTCTCTTTGCTACTTTTCTAATTAGTGTTCTCCTTGTCTGGACTGTCAGTTTAGGTGGACGGCCCTGTCATGGCAGATTAGCAGTTGTGCCATACTCCTTCCATTTATGGATGATGGATTGAACAGTGCTCCGTGAGATGTTGAGAGCTATTTTTTTTTTTAAACCTAACCCAGCAACACACTTTGCCACAACTTTATCCAGGAGCTGTCTGGTGTGTTCTGTGGTTTTCATGATGCTGTTTGCTCACTAATGTTCTCTTACAAATTTATGAGGCATTCACAAAACAGCTGCAGTTACACTGAAAATACATTACATACAGATGTACTCTATTTACTAATTAGGTGAATTCTAAAGGCAAATGGTCACACTGGATTTTATTTAGGGGTGTCAATTTACAGGAGGCTGAATACATGTGCACGCCACACTTTTCAGTTTTTTAATTTGCACACATTATTTTATTTACACTTCACAAATACTTGCTACTTTGTATTGTTTTATCACATAAAATATCAATAAAATAAATTGACGTTTGTGTCTGTAACATTTAAAAATGAGGAATACCTTTGCAACCCACTGTGTGTATATAATTTACTTAATTAGTTTTTGCTTATATAACATCATTCGCCTGTTATAGTTTCTCAGAAATAAGACAATTTCTTTGATTTATGTTAGGCATTGCTGGTATTTTTTTATGCAGGGCATAATACAGGAAATCCCAGAGTGAAATAAGGAAACACAATTTTTTCAGCCCTTGCAGATGATTATTCTCATGATTTAATTAACTAAAATTGAATTCAGCCCATAATGTTGAGTAGAAGGATCAATAATTATTTATTTTCCCAGAGTAAACCATTTAATTAGATTTTTTTCCAAATGCTATTAGGATTAATAAACATCTGTAAAATCAGTTAAATTCCTCTAGTCCGGAACATAATTTCCTGGAAATCCTGCTGGTCTAGCAAGTATCTACATTAAATTAGTTCCAAATGCAATATTAAATTGGAGCCAATGACAATCTTCATCTATAGAGTAAGTTAAATTCATATTACACAATACTAGACAGTCAACACTTAGGCTAGGTCTAAACGGCATTGGACAAAAAACTCACTGAAAACCACATCCTAAAACCGTTCATAAAACTTTTCTTGAAGTTTTTTGTCCAGTGCATGTCAAAAACAGCTAAAAAAAAAACTACTGTTTTTTGCCACATTTTGCTTTTTATTGGTGCATTTTTTGTGTGTTTTTGGCACGTTTCTTTTGCAGAAATGCACAGAATTATAATTGGCACCAAAAAACGTACCAAAAAACATCCGGCAGCTTACATATACTTCAATAGTAAATTTTCTGCCCTGCTCTGTCGTTTTTTGCAATGTGTTACAGAAAACGACCGGCAGCAAAAAGGAGCAGAAAAAGAACCTTCTGTGGAGACAACAAAACGCTTTTACTATTAAAGTCTATGGTATCTGTTTTCACTCGTTTTTTCAGCGGTTTTAGAAAATGAAAAATACAGAAAAAAATGACTGAAAATGTGAGCCGTGGAGACATAGACTAAGACTCTTGACACAAGCATGACATTGGTGCAAGCTTGCACCTGTATTATAATCTCAGCACAAATATGGCATTGGATGGATGTTTGTCAAGTCTTTAGACTAGAGAGTAGACTGGAATTTATGGTCGTAAGACCGGCACAGAAATGCCTGTGTAACACTTGTGTGAAAGTGGCCTAAATGTGTCCATCACATAACATTACAACAGAAGAACATATAATTGAACAAATATACAAGGTATTTTACCAACCTGAGCTTTTAGTATACCATCATTCCTGTGATTCCTGTGTATTTTGAGCCTATAACCGGTGTGACAGGTCACCTCACAATGCGCCCCGTTGTATTGGCCATTTGTACAGTTTAGCGCAGCATTTTCAATCTTTAACTCTTGACAGTCAGGATCCTCACAAGAGTAATGAACACAGCTGCGAAAAGAGGAAGCAGAAAATGATCACACTTATTGTATAAGTTATTGTGATTTAGATAACTTGAAGAGATAGGGAGTAGCCAGCTTCCTCCAGCACACCAGGCGGAATAGAGTTAAAACATTCAATTTTATTAGCAATCCGATAAAATCAATATCAATGGTAAAACATCCAACGCATAGACAGCTACAGTTTAGTGCGGCATAGTGGTTCTAGTGTGACCAATGGACTGACGCATTTCGGAACAAGTGTCCTTAATTGTAATCGTAGTGAAACTACGATTAAGGATACTTGTTCCGAAACCTGGGGACACTTGTTACGAGACCTGGGGATTTGTCTATTTTAATCTTCTTAAGACGGAGCTGGACTTCTTCCTGGGTTAGACAAGAAACTTTTAAGTTGGAGTTTACCTCATCCCTCTGTTCAACAGGAAGCTCATCCTCCTCGGTAAATACAGTGGAGAAAAAAGTGTTTAATAGGTTTGCTTTTTTCTCATCGCCCTCTACTGTCTCTCCCTCAGTATTTTTCAAAGGGCCAACATTTTCTGTTTTAATCTTTTTACTATTTATATAGTTAAAAAATATTTGGGGGTTAGTTTTACTTTCTATAGCGATATGTCTTTCCGTCTCCAGCTTTGCTTCCTTTATCTTTATTTTACACACTTTATTTTTTTCCTTATAGCTTCTTAGTGCCTCTTCACTGCCCTCCTGTTTTAGTAGGTGAAACGCTTTCTTTTTGTTTTTTATTGCCTCTTTTACATCCCTGTTGATCCACATTGGGTTTTTCCTGTTTCTAATTGTTTTATTACCATAAGGTATGTACCTCTCACAGTGGTAGCCTAGGATGTTTTTAAAAATATCCCATTTATTATTTGTTCTGCCATATTTAAACACATTGTCCCAGTCAATACGGTTTAGGGCCTCCCTAAGCAGAATAAAATTAGCCTTCCTAAAATTCAGTGTTTTTGTGGCTCCTTGACAAAAAACTCTATTGAAGGATAAACGGAAATTTATTATATTATGGTCACTATTTCCTAGGTGCCCCTCAACCTGAACCTTTGTTACTCTGTCAGGTCTATTAGTCAATATTAAGTCTAGAAGGGCCTTTCCTCTAGTCGGTTCTTGCACCATTTGGCAAAGGTAATTATCATTAGTTATTGACAAAAACCTGTTTCCTTTATGAGAGCTACAGGTTTCAGATTCCCAATTGATGTCTGGATAGTTAAAGTCGCCCATAATAATAACCTCATTCTGATTAGCCGCCTCATCTATTTGCCTGAGGAGTACATCTTCCATGGGTTCTGTTATATTTGGGGGCCTATAGCAGACCCCTATTAGTATTATATTGTTATTGTTACCCCCATGTATATTTACCCATAATGATTCCACCTGTTCATTACCTGTACCTATATCTTCCCGCAGTGTTGGCTTCAGACAGGATTTTACATAGAGACAGACACCTCCCCCCTTCCGGTCTTTACGATCCCTTCTAAATAGACTGTAACCCTGTAAGTTAACCGCCCAGTCGTAGCTCTCGTCCAGCCATGTCTCAGTTATCCCCACTATGTCATATTTTTCTTCAGCTATTAGTAATTCTAGTTAAATTTGGTTCCTTCTTTGGCCAGATTGGTTTTCCTCTATTAGACACTGTTCTTCATTCCTCATGGACCTGCTCTGACCCAAAGAATATTTGAGCTGAGTCAGCATTACCATCAGTACAGCTGACATTCCAGATGTAAAAACAGTTCTAGGATAGTTAAAAACACAAAGCAATAACAGAAGAAAAAATGCATTGTGCTCAAATGACAGACATTATAGGGATGTACTCTGGAGAATCTGCACTTCTGTTGCATTAATATAAATCAAGTAGCAAGAGAAAAACAACATGTGGTGTACAGTACATACATAGAGATTGTACTCTTCATAGATTAAGAATATGCGTTGTGACATAATGGAATATGCCATGTTTTCAATTAAATAAAATATGATTGTTTAAACTGTTTCTAAAAAAAATTAGCTTAAAAAATAAAAGGTGATATAAAAGCCCTACTACATTTTCTAAGTCCAATATTACCTCTTGTTTACCATAGTCCTGGGGATGATGTCACATTTTGTTATTACATGATCATGCAGATAATCAGTGGAAAAGAGTCTGACATTCAACACCAGCAAGGCCTCTAAAGGGCTTCTTCATCATTTAAACATTGGTAGAGTATCCTTTGTGTTCGAATGGTTAGGTTTCAATCTCCATACATGCTGCATCCTCACTGATCAGCAGGAGTCCCGAAGTATGGAACCCTAGCTGAATGGAACATTAATGGCCTATTCTAAATATAGTCCACCATTGATAACATCCTTGAGAATCCATCAAAGACTATGAGGGAGACTTAGGATCAGATTTACTATTACTGTCCTAATAGTACTGTAGTTTAAACAGTAACCCCACCACCAGCACACAGCCCCACAAACATGTCTCTCCCTCTCTTCCTTGTAGATTGTAAGCCTTTGCAGGAAGGGTCCTCTTTCCCCTCTGTATCAGTTGCTAGTCATTTATCATCACCATTGTACCTGTTCAACATGTGTTATGTATATAACCCCCACAATGAATGTACAGCGCCCTGGAATCAATGGCGCTCTAAAATAAATAATAATAATAACAGTCTAAAAATGTGCCAAATTTATCACAAGGGTTGGCATTTTAGACATTAAGGGCCACATGCATAAAAAATGTCTAGGTCTAAAACTCACTTTGTTGCCCATAGCATCGAATCAGAGCGGCCCTTTCATTTCATATAGTGCTCTGGAAAACTGAAAGGGGCGCTCTGATTGGTTGTTATGGGCACCAAAGTGATGTTTAGACCTAGACAGTTTTCATGCATGTGGCCCTAAATTCCAACCTTATACTGCCTAATTGTTGACCTTATTTATGTCAGTTTACGCATTCGTTGGTGGTTGATGTTTTACTGCACACAACACACCTTTTCCAATTGTAGGGTGATGCATAAAAATGTCTATTACACATAATAAATGTGGTGCAAGGTATAAAATACATGTAAGTTTTTGGCAAAAATTGTGCCAGACTTCTAGTGCAATTGCCATAGCAACTTTGCCCCTGTTGGCTTTCCTCTTGGAATCTTTTTTCGAATGCTACAAACCTGGAGCCAACTCCCAAGCGATATCCTGGTTGTTGCTGGTGATGTATTGTCAGTATCTGTCACTACCAGTTACGTAAATTGGACGGTGACTAGTGTGGTCTGCTAGGGAGCATAGAAATCCATCATAGTGAGATGCAGAATTCCAATTTTGTTGCAAGCCAGCCATCCCAAACTAAGACAGAATGATAAAAAATATTTTTAGGGAGCAAGGCCATGTCTATTTACCCATAATGATTCCACCTGTTCATTACCTGTACCTATATCTTCCCGCAGTGTTGGCTTCAGACAGGATTTTACGTAGAGACAGACACCTCCCCCCTTCCGGTCTTTACGATCCCTTCTAAATAGACTGTAACCCTGTAAGTTAACCGCCCAGTCGTAGCTCTCGTCCAGCCATGTCTCAGTTATCCCCACTTTGTCATATTTTTCTTCAGCCCCTGGGGGTTTATGAAGGGTTTATGAAGGATCGGTCCTGTCAGACTAATCTCATCAGCTTCTATGAGAAAGTCAGTGCTAGACTGGATCGGGGTGAGGCACTGGATGTCATATATCTAGATTTTTCTAAAGCATTTGATATGGTGCCACATAAAAGGTTGGTAAATAAAATGAGAATGCTTGGACTGGGGGAAAATGTGTGCAAGTGGGTAAGCAACTGGCTCACTGATAGAAAACAAAGGGTAGTAATTAACGGTACATACTCAGACTGGATCGCTGTTACTAGTGGGGTACCACAAGGGTCAGTATGTGGCCCTATCCTCTTCAACATTTTCATTAATGATCTTACACAGGGATTACACAGTAGAATATCGATCTTTGCAGACGATACTAAGCTCTGTAAAGTAATCAACACAATAGAGGATAATGTGTTATTACAAAGGGATCTGGATAAGTTGGAGGCCTGGGCAGGGAAATGGCTGATGAGGTTTAACACAGATAAATGCAAGGTTATGCACATGGGGAGGAAAAATCCATTACATGACTACATGTTAAATGGAAAAAGGCTGGGTAAAAGTGACATGGAGAAGGACTTGGGAATCCTGGTGGACAGTAAACTTAATTGTAGCAGCCAGTGTCAGACAGCAGCTGCCAAGGCAAATAGGATCATGGGGTGCATTAAAAGGGGCATAGAGGCACATGATGAGAACATTATTCTCCCATTATACAAGTCACTGGTTAGACCACACATGGAATATTGTGTACAGTTTTGGGCACCAGTGCACAGGAAAGACATTGTAGAGCTTGAACAGGTAAAAAGGCGGGCAACAAAAATAATAAAAGGACTGGGTGGACTACAATACCCAGAAAGATTAGCAAGGTTAGGGTTATTTAGTTTAGAGAAAAGACGGCTTCGGGGGGACATAATAAATATGTTTAAATACATCAAAGGTCAATATAGAGATCTCTCCCAAGATTTATTTATACCCAGGGCTGTATCTAGAACAAGGGGGCATCCTCTACGTCTTGAGGAATGAAAGTTTCTACATAAACATAGAAAGGGATTCTTTACTGTAAGAGCAGTGAGACTGTGGAATTCTCTGCCAGAGGAAATTGTCATGGTGAATTCACTGACAGAGTTCAAAAAGGGTTTGGATGCATTTCTGGAGCGTAATAATATAACAGGTTATAGTGTCTAGGATTCAGGAGAGGGGTCATTGATCCAGGGATTTTTCCGATTGCCAGATTGGAGTCGGGAAGGAATTTTTCCCTAAAATGAGGACAATTGGCTCTACCTCATTGTGGTTTTTTGCCTTCCTCTGGATCAATACCTTAGCACAACAGGCTGAACTGGATGGACGTCTCGTCTTTTTTCGGCCTTACAAACTATGAAACTTAAAGTTCTAGGTGATATAATTGAATTCCCAAGTGCAATCTTCCTTCTTAAAAAATTGTAGTACAGGTGGAAGTTTAAGGCTGAAGAATAACACTGCCTAGATCACAGGTACTCTTAGAACACTTCCATATGTCTCCCAGGTATGCTTCTTTAAGGATAAACATGTTTTCAAAGATCACTGTGAAAATACCAATTTGTGCACTAGAAAAAAAGAACTGAATATTCAAGATACTACTTGATTGTAATACTTTAAGTATTATGTAGCTGTGAAACTTTATGCACAAGGTTTGCTTTTTGCAGCAGCACTCTTGACCCTGGGCTGAGGCTGGAACAGCAGTAACTATATGTTCACATAACACATTTTGAAGCTTATTTTGGGGCATATTTCGTTACAAAATATGCCACAAAATAATCTTTGAACAATTGTCTAAACACCTCTCATTGACTCAAGTGTAAAAAATGCGCTGTCATTCACACTACGCATATTTTACAAGTATATTTGCGGTGAATATTTAGGGACAATTTTAATAGTGTAAATTCGCCTTCCCAAACCTTGAGGTGTTTACGTGAATAAAATTGATACAGGAAACAATGGGGATTAGAATTTTTCAAAATACGCCTCTAATCATGCATTTTTTAAAGTAGATTTTTAAAATACATTGTGTGAACATACCCTAGTAGTGACAGCTGTCACTGCAACAGTGCTGATTTACCCTGAAACTGAGGCAGTAGCTTCCTTTACATAATAAATTCCCCCCAGTGGTCTTTTCTGACATTCGTGGTACAGACCTTAATAATAAAAAAGTAAAAGTAAGTACAACACACAGCCATCAATGTCTAAACCACTGGCAACAAAAGAGAGTATACCCCTAAGTGAAAATGGACATATTGTGCCCAAAGTGTCAATATTTTGCGTGGCCATTATTAATTTCCAGCACTGCCTTAACTCTTTTGGGCATGGAGTTCACTCGAGCTTCACAGGTTGCAGCCATTGGAATTCTCTTCCACCCCTCCATGATGACATCTCCCGATGTACAGAGAGGGAAACATTCCTGCAGTTTCAAGAAGTAATTATCAAGGCTCTTATATTTGGCGACAAGAAAGGGGGAAGTGAAGTCACCATCTTGTAACCTTGTAAAATTATCCCAATGTAGTTCCTTCCACTGAAAAGGAGGGAGGAGCTAAGAAAAAGTATGGTGTAAGAGTAAGAGTGTGGACATCATTTTTCAGCGTCCCGAAAAACCAGTCTTGTGCAAAAAATGATTGCTTCAAAGCAAACTACACTTCCATAGATTATTTACTCCACAGGTATTGGTTTACACCCACTTATACCTTAATGCACTCTCAACAGTTTGCAACTGCCCCTACACTCTAAATTAAGATAACAATAAAATCCCATATCAAACTATAGTATCACACTATACCCATAGATAAATACCTTTAAGAGGCGTTTTTTCCTTAACATGGTTTTTATCTGTTTGCCAGCTCATTGTATGCAAACTTTAGTTGGTGCCTTAAAACCATTTAAGCTAGGATTCTGCCACACGCCACCCTTTCCCTTTTCATCCTGATCGATTATGGCCACTTTTGTCATACCTAAGAGAAACTGTAGAAATTAGTGATGCTTTACTCCAGCGGCACCCACTGTTGATGAACAATCAAATATGTGTGGAAAGGAAAACAGTTTTTGTTCTGCACCAATCCACTGTGGAATACTTGCTCACTGTTCTCTAAAATTAAGATGTATCCCATACATCCATAATTCAAAGAGTGTTAATCCCACCAATTTCTTGTTTTAGGCTTCGTTCACATTATATCAAAGCCTTTTTATGTATACGTAGAGAGTGTTGCCTAAAGATACATTAAGGAAATAGACTTAACCATGATGTGGATATAGCTTTGGCAAAGTAGTATATAGAAGTGCTTATGTTGTTTAATTGGTTATATCAGGTAAAATGGCCTAGTTGGATGCAAGATATATGGTAAATATATGTTAAAAATAACATGACCAGATGAGTTAAACCAAAGGCTTACTTTTTATTCATAGGTTGTGTGTAGCTATTGACTTTTTTCACCACCTAAACACCAAGAGCGACATGTATGTATGGGGCTGCGCCAGAATTCTGGGGTCGTTTCAGCCTAAAAACTGGCTCAGCCCTGTTCTGTAGATTTATAATCAGGCGCACTCCAAATTTAGTCCGCATTATTGGGCACCGGCGGCACTTTGTAATGCACCTAAGATCTGGGGATCTTCAGAAGGCGTGTCGCACCACAATTGTATGATTCTACACATTTATGACAGGAGGACGGCAAAAATAGGTGCAAAACATTTAAAACAGGCAGACCAAGTTAATAGTGGTCCACCTGAGCCTGAGCTGATGTTTTGGAGCTAGAAAGCGCCAAATCTATGACGTGCAGTAGAACAGGTTCATAAATTCAGGCACATTCTACACTACTAATTTGTGCAATAAAATTGACGTCTGGGCGACAAAAAACATACATGTTGCCCCAAATATCTGATACCTTAAATGGGTTATCCCATGAAAAAAATTTGTCACCTATCCACAGAAAAGGTGGCAAATATAAGATTGAGGTGGCCCGCACCACTGATCATTAGAAATGGCACAACTGCAGTAAGGTTGCTTTCACACGGTGCGGCTTTGGTGTGTTTTTAACTGCACATATATTAAACTGCCTTTATTACCAGCGAGCTTCTTTCAGTTGTCCAAATTGTGGATTATAAACACAGTCATTGATTACTCCGTTTCCTAACAGTTAAGATAACTGAAAGAATCTTGCTGGTAATAAAGGAAGTTTAATTGCAGTGCAGTTAAAACTACACCAAAACCACACCGTGTGAAAACACCCTAAGGAGAAGCTTGTATGGAACAGTGGTCACACCTGTGCCCTGCTGCTCCATTTCATGTGTACATGGCTGATGAAGACAATCGAGCACTCAGCTGTTTGGTTAACCCTCTTGACAATGAATGGAGTAGCAGGACAGTTTCAGTCTAAATTAGATAAGCAAAAGCACTAAAGTTATTCAAACATAAAATTACAATTTAGGTTAAAAATATAGGTCTAAGTCCAAAATGCCAAAACTGACTGTGTCCTTAATGGGTTAGTATGGTTCCATGCCAGGGCAGCATTCTAAGGAAGTATTTCCATCATCTTATACCCTGTACAAACTACTGAGTTTTTGCATTTTCAGTATAAGGCACTGGCTGTTACTTTCATGTTTGTGACTGATAAATTATTTTACAGTGTAGACAAGTACATCTGCTTTGCATTGTTTTTCATGAGAGAATGAACCATATACAATTCTAGACTGAACCTTTGAAGAAAACGTTCCCATACAAAGGACGCTTGTTTGCTGGCTATATAGTTGTTTACCTCTATACTGCCATACATTATTCTAAAGGTCACATATGAGCTATTATGATTGCATGAGTCATCATCATCAATTACACTCTTCATAGAGGGACCATGAACATTGCAGCTTTTGGAAGGATGCTAGAAGCGCTTTCTCTTTCATGTGTTCATTTGCAGGGGTTATCATGGCAAGGCTACGAAGTGTTCTGAATTAGCACAGATGGGGAGATATGAATTAAAATGGGCATAGTGACTAAAAAATAGAATTGTGGAAACAATTTTGTCTTTGACCCTATGTTCTGTTCTTCTTTCCTCTATCATCTGTTTTGATCAAACTAATGATAACTAGGCATAAGAGATGATACCTAAAACCAAAAGACTTTTTTTCTTGTTATGGACATCTAGTAGGGGAGCTGGCTGCAGCTCTGTGCCAGGGTCGAGGAGAGAGAAATCAGGGAGGTGAAAGAGAGGGCTGGCAGCATATGTAGTCTGGCTGGCACTTGTGTCCCCACACTGCCTGCCAACATCCCCCATCCCTTTGGCTGCTAGAAGTTAAAAAAAAAAACTGTGAGGGAATCAATGGGATGCAGATCAAAAAGACAGTACGGAATTTCTTGCAGCTCTCTCATGTTATTTTCTGTCAACAAGTGCTGAATTTTTGAAGAACCTTTTGCATTTCCTTTTGTTGTACATTTCACCTATCATTTCATTTAGATTTTACTGACTCACTTGCCATTTTCTGCAGACCATTCTGCACTGACATACTTCTACATACTAACCTCCTAATAGTAATAAATTCTACATACTAATCTTCTAATATATACTGTTTTAAAGGACCACTAGAGGACAAACTTCTCAGGGCTGGACTGCCAGGGTCCTAGGCACAGCTTACCAGTTTCTCCTGTTCTATAAAGTTAACCTGTCAGATGGTTTATGCTACCCTCTCTAAGAGCAGGATACAATAGAGGGACAAGGTTGAGCTGTATGATATGTAGGTTTACATGATTTGGAGCAGGATTTCTGAGTAAGGGTAAGTTCACATGGTGTATTTCCAGCATGTACATGAACAAAATATGTTCCTTGTGTTTTTGAAATCATTCACTTGCTATTGTGAAATTTCAACGCACAAATAACGTGTACAGCCTGAGGCAGATTTCTACCTCCCATACGTTATTATTTTACGACGTCAATTTTTTTCAGATGCGCTAAAAGTTACAACAGTGAAATACGTGTTGTATGAATGACAGCACGTGTTTTACACTGCAGTCTATGGAAAGTGTATAGGACATTGTCTTGGGAGTATTTCTGTGCACAATATGCAGCAAAACACGTGCATATACCAAAAAAGAAGAGAAAATACTGACCGGACTCGTTAAGCGACCATAGGAGTTCTGCCTACCCTGCCCACATGCAGTGACTGACAGCTTTCCCTGTATCAGTGTGTGTACGGAGCAAACTGTCAATCACTGTATGTGGGCGGGGTACGCAGGTTTTCAGTTTCACTGTCACAGATATTCTCTGCTTTTTACTCAAAAATCTTACTTCAAATCATATAACCCCATATATCACAGAGCTCTGCTTATCTCCCTTTATCACATCCTGTTCATTGGTAAGGGAAGCACCTAACAGGCTGCCTCTAAGTATCACCCTTTAAGTATACTTATGTAGCCATAGTAAACATCTGGATCCATACTGAGGGCAATTTTTGGCATCAGGATTGAAATATTCCATTAGAGCAGATTGGTTCTTGCCTTATGGCTTCCAAAGTCTGCAGTAATGGGGGAAACAAAGCTTAAAAATTCCCTATCCCCCACCATTGGTTAAATTTGATGGACATACAGTTAGGTCCATATATATATACTGACACGAATTTACGTGGTTGAAATCCCTTTGTTGGCAATGACTGCCTGAAGTGTTGAACTCATGGACATCACCAGACGCTGTGTTTCCTCCTTTTAATGCTCTGCCTTTATTGCAGCAGTTTTCAGTTGTTCTTTGTCTGTGGACCTTTCTGTCTGAAATTTAGTCTTTAACAAGTGAAATGCATGCTCAGTTGAGTTGAGATCAGGTGACTGACTTGGACATTCAAGAACATTCCACTTCTTTGCTTTAATAAATCCTGGGTTGCGTTGGCTTTATGCTTTGGGTCATTGTCCATCTGTTATGAAATGCAGACCAATCAGTTTTTGCTGCATTTGGCTGGATTTGAGCACACCGTACAAACTATGTAACTATATGTAACTACACCATTCTGCTGTGTGCACCCCTGTACTCTAATATATCCAAATTTCTTAATTGGGGTGCATAGAAATGTTGGGGCTCCCAGAAATCTTTAACATTTAACTGGTCATTATTCACTTTAACCCTCCAGAACTTTCAGATTTTGCATGGCAGTTTTCCATCTGCTTTTTCTTAATACTTTATTATATATACAGGGCTGCAAAATGTTCCTGCTTATGGCAGCAGGCTGTACCTTGCTAATGACATTGTGCCAAAGCAGGATGAGATCCAGCCACATGCAGAACATTTAATAGCTGTTTTTTTTACTTTTAAACTTAATTTCATAGTGTTTAATATTGATAAGCAACAATAGACAGCTGAACTCCATATACTGGATGTCAAAATGAACTGAAAGTAAGGTTAAAGGGGTTTCCTTTGAATGGTAACATATACAATCAATGTCATATCAAGCTGAACCAAATCCAAAATACAAGTTAAAGCCATTTTTTAAAGGTATACAGCATTTAGCAACTGGTTGTGACAAATGTGGTACCTCATTAAGTGATGCAGCATTATGGTCAGGGCTGTAGTTACAGCCAGTGTGTAGATGGTACCCGAGGTGCTCTAAACCTGATTTGTTTTCATGAAGAGGTAAGTAAGTAGGTCTGGATAGTAGAGAAGCAGTGGCTATAGTGATATACATGTGGCCCCCAGCACCCCCACGTTTGGCCCACAGCCATCAGAACACAAACTTTGTCTCAGTCACCACACTTCAACTGATGGCACTGTTATAGAAGGCACTCTATGGCTGGTACTTTTATGGTGGGCTCTGTGTGAATGGCATCGTTATGGTGGGCACTGTATGGCTGCCACTATAGGGCTGCTTTTGCTATTTTAAGCTACTTACATGAACAATCCAGTAAGAACTGTTTCTATATTATCTCTGGATTTCCTCCTCAAAGGATTTTTTTTTTTTACACAATCATGGAATATTCGAGATAAACTATAAAGACATCTGTTCGAGACTCTGAATAGGAGGAGATTTGTTGAAGAGGTTGTCATATATGTGTGTTATGCTTTCTAGTAATAATCGTGAAACAGCCACTACTGTAACTCCCAAAAAGTACAATAAAAACAGGCACCTCACATCCTCTTTCTGGATTACTGATGTGAGGGTAATATCTATAGTTTTATATTGATATGAGTTGTATATACTCTTTGTATGCTTTTCATCAAAGTTTGCTTTGGAATGTTAATAGACATGCCCCCACCCCCTCCTCCAATAATTGGAAACATATGGCCTGGAGGTATAGCCCTATTGAATCAACAAGGTTTCTTTGTTTCAATAGACTCAGTAAGAGGTGGGGTCCATATTTAAATGTTAAACTTTAAAACCAACGTATAGGTAAATTAGATAGTTTTTTCAAGTAAAGACTGATTGGCACATTTATTCTTGCAGAAGGAAGAAACGTTTATAAAAAGTCAGGAAATACTGGATTGGGGGCAGACATCCTGTATATGCAATGTAATATGCTGTGTGTGTCTCCAATGCTTGCATTAAATAAATCCTGGATATTTTTTTTTACCTTCAACTGCTTTTAATTTGAAAACCCGATCAACATCTGAAAAGCTTTATTAAGCTACGACAAAATGGCGCCCAACGTGGGGCCAGACAACAGAATTGG
This sequence comes from Phyllomedusa bahiana, assembly GCA_025379985.1. Lineage (NCBI taxonomy): Eukaryota > Metazoa > Chordata > Amphibia > Anura > Hylidae > Phyllomedusa > Phyllomedusa bahiana. The sequence goes on from JAODAL010004139.1 coordinate 32,793, forward strand.
TTATCCGGAAAAAGCAAGGGGTTATCAATGCTTGAAAAGTGGAATACGCAGCTGCACATTAAAATCAAAAAGGTAAGCAAATATATCTTATATCTGCTTACTATATATATTCTATCTCTTCAAGTATTGCTTCCCTCTCCGGGTCTCTAGGTCACTATAATTAGTCTGATCCAAGAACTTTTGATAAAAAAAAATATGAGAAGATGTGATCGTGGTTCAATACTATATATATATATATATGTGTTTGTGTGGAGTGAATGTGTGAGCTTTAGGCTCTGTCTACACTGCACAGAAAAACGTCCATTTTTTCAGCGTTTTTCGTTTTCTAAAAACGCTGGAAAAACGACTGCAATCATCTCCCATAGACTTCTATTGTAAAACCCTCCTGCTGTCTACACTGAGCTTCTTTTTTCTGCTCGTTTTTTTTACTGGTCATCATGTTCTAAAAAACGCCAGAACAGGGCAGAAAATTTACTACAGGAGTCTATGTAAAGCGCCAGATGTCTTTTGGTACGTATTTTGGCGCATTTTCGCTACGTTTTTTGGTGCATTTTCAATGAAAACCCTCCCAGGAGACCCAAGTCCCACCTATAGTGGGTGTAACAAAGGTTATTCATTATCAAATCTGCATACAAGTGTCTTATGTGTCCTTGTCTGTACCATTTGTAATAAAATGATCACGCTTTGGTCGCTAACGATTTTTGCGCAATTCATATTTTTTTCGCTAAAAATACATTATTTACAGATTTTGCCGTCAGAATCAGTTTTTTTTACAGATTTTGATGCTAAACTCCTTTTCTAAAACATATTTTGGTGCTAATAAAGTTTATCTTGCCTACTGATGATGAAAATACGTTTTTACGGATTTTGGCGGGGGAATACGTTTTTTACGGATTTTGGCGCCAGAATCCATTTTTTACGTTTTTTGGCACTAAAATAATTTTTTTTTACAGATTTTGGCGCTAATAACGTTTTCTCGCCGCTGACGCCAAAAGTAGGTTTTTTTTTACGGATTTTGCCGCAAGAATCCGTTTTTTTACATTTTTTGGGCACTAAAATAATTTTTTTTTATAGATTTTGGCGCCAATAACGTTATCTCGCCTCTGACGCCAAAAATAAGTTTTTTTCGGATTTTGGCACAAGAATCCGTTTTTTTTACGTTTTTTGACACTAAAATAATTTTTTAACTGATTTTGGCGCTAATAACGTTATCTCGCTTCTGACGGCAAAAATAAGTTTTTTACGCATTTTGGCGCAAAAATCCGTTTTTTTACGTTTTTTGGCACTAAAATAATTTTTTTTACAGATTTTAGCGCTAATAACGTTATCTCGCCTCTGACGCTAAAAATAAGTTTTTTTACGGATTTTGGCGCAAAAATCCTTTTTTTTACGTTTTTTGGCACTAAAATAATTTTTTTTACATATTTTGGCGCTAATAACGTTATCTCGCTTCTGACGCCAAAAATACGTTTTTTACGGATTTTGGCGCAAGAATCAGTTTTTTTTACGTTTTTTGGCACTAAAATAATTTTTTTTACTGATTTTGCCGCTAATCACGATTTCTCGCTTCTGACGGCAAAAATAAGTTTTTTACGCATTTTGGCGCAAAAATCCGTTTTTTTACGTTTTTTTGGCACTAAAATAATTTTTTTTTTACAGATTTTAGCGCCAATAACGTTATCTCGCCTTTGACGATAAAAATACGATTTTTTCACAGATTTTGGCGCAAAAATACGTTTTTTTTACGTTTTTTGACACAAATTATTTTTTTTAGTGATTTTGCCGCTAATAACGTTATCTCGCTTCTGAGGCCAAAATATGTTTTTTACGCATTTTGGCGCAAAAATCCGTTTTTTTACATTTTTTGGCACTAAAATAATTTTTTTTACAGATTTTAGGGCCAATAACGTTACCTCGCCTCTGACATTAAAAAATACGTTTTTTTACGGATTTTGGCGCAAAAAATACGTTTTTTTTTACGTTTTTTGACACTAAAATAATTTTTTTTACTGATTTTGGCGCTAATAACGTTATCTCGCTTCTGACGGCAAAAATAAGTTTTTTACGCATTTTGGCGCAAAAATCGTTTTTTTTACGTTTTTTGGCACTAAAATAATTTTTTTTACAGATTTTAGCGCCAATAACGTTATCTCGCCTCTGACGCTAAAAATACGTTTTTTTACGGATTTTGGCGCAAAAATACGTTTTTTTACGTTTTTTGACACTAAAATATTTTTTTTTTACTGATTTTGGCGCTACTAACGTAATCTTGCTTCTGACGCCAAAATACGTTTTTTACGGATTTTGGCGCAAAAAATCAGTTTTTTTACGTTTTTTTTGACAGTAAAATAATTTTTTTTACTGATTTTGGCGCTAATAACGTTATCTCGCTTCTGACGCCAAAAATACGTTTTTTACGGATTTTGGCACAAGAATCCATTTTTTATGGTTTTTGGGGCAAAAATCCGTATCTTTACAGATTTTGGCGCTAATAAAGTGATCTAGCTTTTGACGCAAATAAATACATTTTTTACGGATTTCGGCGCCAGAATCCGATTTTTGACGGGTTTGGGGGCTTAGTTCAATATCTTTAAAAATTTTGGTGCTAATAAAGTGATCTCGCTTCTGACATTAAAAATATTTTTTTTTACGGAATTTGGCGCAATAATGCGTTTTTTGGGATTTTGGCGCTAAAATCATTTTCTTTACAGATTTTGATGCTAATACAGTTATCTTGCTGTATGGAAAGATAATGTGGGTTTTGTGGATTTTGGTGCAAGAATCTGGTGCAAAATTAATAAAGCAGTAGCACGCAGCAGCAGCACACAAAGGACAATGTGCTCACAATGGCTACAGTGATCTAAAGGAAGTGACTACTTAACATGTTAACTCACCTGTAGGGTGTAACTTACATCCATTGGCTTAATTTGTGCATACATTAAAAAGCAGAGCAAAGACGTTTCAAAAAAACGCTTCAAAAAACGCTCCAAAAAACGAAAAACTCACCAAAAAACGGACGTTTTTTCAGCTGCTTTTGACAGGCAGTGGAAAGAAAACTTAGTTTCATGAACGTTTTTAGTAATTAGTTTTCAGGTCGTTTTTTGTCCACTGCAGTGTAGACATAGCCTTACTTTTTGTGAAATGTCAAAGGTCTCATGGCTGCAGTCCGTAGCTGGCTTTAGAACAAAGTAAATTATTGAGGGAGGGGGAGTGAATCCCTCCATGAATGAATGAATAGGTTGCTGGGTATTGACAGCACAATGATTTAAATTTCAATGAGTGTGACCTGCTCTTTATGATAGTGGTTATTGCAGAAAATAGCGATTGATTAGAGAAATTATTTCAGTCCGTTGGTTAAGCCAGACAGACAAGATTATTGAATTTTGTTTTAGGTAGGACAACCATAATAGTTAGACATGTGAATGAGTGGTTAGATTTTTAATCTAACCATCAGAGGTACGATACTAACTAGTTTGTTTAATAGTTAGAGACGTGATTGAGTGGATTAGAATTTTTAATCTAGTCATCTCAGAGGTACGATACTAACTAATTTGTGTATTAGTTTAGGAACTTGAATGAGTGGATTAGAATTTTGAATCTAACCACATCAGAGGTATTACGCTATAACTAATCAGTGTGACGACACTGTAGAATTTGGAACGAGTAAGGTGTGTAACTCGTTGGGCAGTTAAAAAATTATCTCTAAACTGCAATATAAATTGAAAAGAGCAGGAAGTTAGAAACAGTTGGAAAATTGTAATGGTGAAAGTTGGACATTTAAAAGTAGAAAAATGATGGAAAGTCTTCATATAAGTGTGAGGTTTTAGTTGTCACCTGTATATAATGGGTTTAATGAAGGTATGATGCCATGTGAGATGAGAATGCAGTGAAAAAGGTTATTTCCCTCCATTTCTGTGACTTCTGGGATCTATAGTGCCACAGCAGCAGCAGCAGCAGCAGCTCTGATTTCAGAAGGGAGGGGGAAGGGTACAGCTCCAGATGCTGAGAGACCATTTTGTGTTTTTCGTTGATTACTGCACTTATCTGTGTTGAACATTAATGAATTTTTAGTTTGTTTGTGTGTAATTGATATGTTTTGTCTTTACAGGAAAAGTTCTGCAGATGATGTTTGGTATAAACAAGATATATTCTATATTCATGTATGCTTTTGTTGTAAATATAGAATATAAGTTATATCTGGTGTATAAGTTGCAAAGGATATTCTCTTAAATTTGGTTGAAGTAAAAATAAGTCCACGTGGCAAATTAAAGAGCTCATTTAATATAAGCAAATAAATTGGGGATTGTGCACAAAAGTTGTAAAAATTTTCAAATATGTCTATGTTTTAACTACTTTTATATTACCAGGAATGTTACTTACTGTTTTATCCCAAATGTTTCTTTTAGGTGGAGAGGAGCAAAATTAAATATTAACCTTGTGTTCTCTTGTAGGAATGAAGAGATGAATTTTTACTAATTTTTTATATTGATTTGAAGTAAAAGACTCTAATGTCTAGGGGATATTTTGATCATTGCCATCCATCGTTTTGCTTTTTGTGGCATTGATATTTTGTTTTTGTTTTATTTTTCTTCTTTGTCCCCGGTTACAAGGATTACTATGCCTTTAAAGTATATGGGACAGCCCATACGATGATGTCATGTTTTTGGAAGCTTCTGATAGGTTTATTGGCAACATCTGAGTTAATTAGAGACACAGCCGTGGATGTAATTTAATACACACCAGAAACACACTGCTTCTGTGTGTAACATCATTGGAAAGTCTAGAGAAATCAGCCAAGATACCAGAAAGAGAACTTTGGACTTGCACAAGTCTGGATCATCCTAGGTTGAGAGAGAATTTTTGAGCCATTTTTATTACTTTCTGCAAAGTCAAAAGTTTACGTACATTTCATTAAACTGTATGACTTGGGTCAAACATTTTGGATATCTATCCACAAGCGTATCACAATAGATGGTAGGAATTTTGACCCATTCCTCCTGACAGAACTGGTGTAAATGAGCCATGTTTGTAGGTTGCCTTGCTCGCACTTGCCTTTTCAGTTTTGCCCATAAAGTTTCAATAGGATTGAGATCAGGGCTTGGTGACGGTTACTCCAAAACATTGACTTGGTTGTTCTTAATCCACTTTGTAACCAGCTTAGCAGTATGTTTTGGGTCATTGTCCATTTGGAACACCCATTTTCGCCCAAACTGTAACCTCCTGGCTGATGTCTTGAGATGTTGATTCAGTATTGCCACATAATCTTCTTTCCTCATGATGCCAACTATTCTGTAAAGTGTACCAGTCCCTCCTGCAGCAAAAAAAAAAAACATGCTGCCACCCCCATGTGTTCACAGTTGGAATGGTGTTCTTAGGCTTCCAAGCTTCTCCCTTTTCCTCCAAACGTAACGATGTTCATTATGGTCAAACAGTTTAAATTTAGTTTCGTCAGATCACAGGACATGTCTCCAAAAATGTAGGTCTTTGTTCTTGTGTGCATTTGCAAACAATAATCTAGCTTTTACAGGTTTTTTTTGGAGCAATGGCTTCTTTCTGGCAGAGTGGCCTTTCAGCCCAGGTTGATACAGTACTCGTTTCACTGTGAATAATGACACAATCTTACCAGCTTCCACCAGCATCTTCACAAGGTCTTTTGCTTTTGTTCTTGGGTTGAAATGCATATGTTGGAGCAAAACACATTCAGGTCTGAGACCCAGAACCCATCTCCTTACTGAGCGGTATGAAGGCTGGACATTCCCATCTTTTTTTGTTCTTGCATATAATTGTTTGTACAGATGAGCGAGGCACCTTCAGGTATCTGGAAATTGCACCAAAGGATGATGCACAATTCTCTTCCTGATATCTTGGCTGATTTCTTTAGACTTCCCCATGATGTTACACAAAGAAGCAGTGTGTTTCTGGTGTGCATATAAAATACATCCACAGGTGTGTCTCTAACTCAATGTTGCCAATAAGCACAAGCTTCCGAAGACATGACATCATCATATGGGCTGTACCAAATTGTTTAAAGGCATAGTAATCCTAGTGTATGTACATTTTTGACTTTGCAGAAAGTAATAAAAATGCCTTAAAAATTCTCTCATTATTCTAGCATTTGGCAAATCTAAATAATTTTTGTAATCCTAATTGACCTAAAACGGTTAAGGTTTATTCTGATTTCATGTTAGATAGTGAGAAAAACATGCATATGTGTCTTTTTATATAGTGTATGTAAACTTCTGGTTTCAACTGTAGGTACAAATAATCTGCAGGTATCATATGTCCTAGGGCGTGTAAAAAATGGGAAGATCACTTGTTGAGAAGGATGTAGGTATACTTGTAGATCATAGATTACATAACAGCAATCAGTATCAATCACCTGCCTCTAAGGCCAGCAGGATTAAAAGAGGCATTGACTTTGGTTTCATTTGGAATATGCTGTTCAGTTATGGGCTCCAGTTTATAGTAATGGAGTTTATAAAAAGTGAAAAGGAGAGCAACCCAAAAAAAAAAGGGGAATGGTTTTTCCTTAGTTATGAGGAGGGGTTTTAAAAAAAATTTAAAAACTGATTTTACCCTTGGGAGATTAAGGGGATGCCCCTTTGGAGACCGTTTTAATTTTTTTTTTTAATAAAAAAAAATGGCCCTCAAAACAAGTCGGGTTTAAAAAAGCTTTTTTCGGGTAAAACCCCCTTTAAAAACAAGGTGGCATTCTTTACTTTCGGAAAAAAAAACATTCAATATAAAGGAGAAAACCTTTTCATAATCTGAAAAGGTTTTGGTGTTTTTCCCTAGCCTGCAATGTTCCCTTTGATCCCGGTGGCTGGAGTACTGTAGTTACTCGTATTTTCTTTGCCTTCCAGCCCCAGAGACTTTTCACGTTGCTGCAAATCATCGTCAGGTAGGCTATTTAGTCCGTATTGGGGCCCTGAGTTTCTGATGTGAAGGGTTTGGGGGCCCGTCCCATTAGGTTTTTTCCCCCTTTGTTTCCAATGACCCTACCCCTCCTTTTTATTTTCTGCCCAGATCTGCCCTCGGCCTGTCTGGGGGTTTAAAGCCCTGCCGTTGCCTCCATTGTTTTCCATGTCCTTTCCCTTGCTGTGCCAAATTTTTTCCCTGTGCCCCGCCTCTGGGTACTACTGTTGCCCTTTTCGGGTTATTCCGGGGGTTTTCCCCCCTGCGGGGAACAACTGCGGGGTTGTTTTTGGTTTTTTGTGCTACAAGTCTGTTTTTCATTGATCCAGGGGTTCCTGCTGCTGTTTCTCGGGTTGTTCCTATGCCCTCCCAGGGTAAAACCCTGCTTTTTTCCCTTCCGTTTTTTCCTGGCCCTCCTGTCTGAAACTTTGTTGCCCCTTTACACCACAAACCATGGCGGGAAAGGGCCCCCACTGTTTTCGTGGTCCAAGGACCCCAATTTTTAAGAGGTTTGTTTAAAAAACTTTTTTAAATTAAAAACATTTTTTTTCCAATTTGTGAATTTCTTTTAAAAACGTTAAAGAATTTAAAACTTTCTTTTTTAATATTAAACTTATGTAAAACATTTAAAAATGTTTTTTAAGAATGTAGTTTCATTTCTGATGGCAATTTTGGGGAAGGACGGGGAATGAAATGTTTCGGGTTAGGGCAGTTTGGGGTTTAAATGCCCTTATGGGCCCCCAAAATTTTCTGCATCAGGGGGGGAAAACAAAGTTTTAAAATTTTTCCTTTTACCTTCCTTTAAATCCACATCTTTCCATCTTTGGTTGAAAACTTTTCAAATGGGCCCCATATTTCCTTTTTAAAAGTTAAGGAACCCCTTTTGGGGGGGCCAATTAAAAAGGACGACCCCAGTTTAAAATTTAATTTTTTGGTTTACCAAATTGGTTTGGGTTGTAAAATTGCTTCTATTAAACCAATAAAAATGTTTTAGGGGCTGGGGGGGGAGGGCCTTTTTTTAAAAAAACTTACTTTTTTATAAATCTTTTTAATTTGGTGGCATGGGGCCCTTTTTAAATCCGGGGCCTCTAAATTTTAAAAAAAACCCCAAAACCAAAAAATTTTTTTAAACCAAAAACTTTTGGGCTCACCCCCCCCCCTTTATTGAAAAAAGGTTTTTCCAATTTTAAATTCTGGTTTTTGGGAGGGCTTTTCCCCAAGGAAGGGGGGTAAAAATTTCCAAAAGGGGCCATTTTTTAAAAAAAGGGGGGGGGGCAATTTTTCCAAAATCCAAGGCATCAAAAAGACCCTTTGGCAAAAAATAAAACCTTTAAAAAGGGCCTTGGGGGTTAACAATTTTTGTGTTTTTTTTAAATTCCCAAAATGGTGCCCCCCCGTATTTTATTTTTTTTAACCCTTTTTTAAAATTTAAAAAAAGATGAAAAAAAACCTTGGGGCCCTTTTTTTCCAAAATTTACTTTTTAACCCAAAGGGTTTAGGTTAAAACCTTTTCCCTTTTTTGGTTTTTTGGTTTTTTTAAAAAAATTTACTTTTTTAAAATTTACGCACAAAAAAAATTTTATCTTGACCCAGCCCTTCCCAATTTTTTAAACAGGGGGAAAAAAAAAATTGTTGCAGGGCCCCATGATGCTTTTTTTTCCTTTGGGCACTGCCCTTGGGTTGGGGCACCGAAAAGAAATTTGAAACTAAAAAAAAGGGTTTGTTAATTTTTGGGGTTTAAAAGGGGGTTGCCCGCTAAAAGATTAGCTTTAAAAACATTTTGGGGGAACACTAAATAAATGACGTTTTAAAAATTATTGCGTTTTTTTCATTTTTTTTTTTTAAGGAGTAAAAGTGTTTTTATCCCCTTTTCTGTGCCCCTCTCTGGTTCCCAAGTAAACCCCCCCGGTGTCCCTTCTCCCCCCCCTGCTGTTTATTCTTTTCTGATAGCAGGGATTTAAGTCATCAACGGCCCAAAGCACAGAACTTCAAACAGTGAAAAACTTTTTTTTTTACCCGGGATCTTTCAGACAAAAGCCCGTTTTAATTCTGTTAAACTTTCCCTCAGAACCTCCCTGGCCAAAAAGCAAAGGATTTATCAAATTTTACCCAGAGGTTCTAAAATTAAAATGGAGTCATATGCAAATTACGGCCCAGTTTGGGGCCATGAATTTTGAAAGGGAGCAAAGCAGCATTTTTTTCCATTCTTTGCACCCTATGAAATTTGTGAGATGGGAAAACCCCCCTTTAAAAAAGTGTGTTTTCCCCCATATAGTAAAGGGGCTAAAAATTCCCCCGCAAAATTCAGCTTCCATCCCCCGTCTGAAAATTTTTAAATTCTGAGCCCAAAAAAATTTCCCAGGATCTGTGTTGTTTTTCGACATGGATACCATGCTGTTTTAGCATTGAAAAATAGCTGTGTGAACCTATCATATTGTGTCTTTCAGCCAAAAATACAAAAAACACCCCACTCAAAAAAAAATGTGAAAACTGCACTAAGTCATTTCCCAAGTTTCTTTAAATCTCTCCCTTTTTCTAAATAAAAGAAGAGGCAGCATACTGGACAGATTTAGCTAAACAAATCCATATTGCTGTAACCAGAACAGTCCATACAAAGCAGGGAAAAAAAGCAGAATTGTGTTGATTCTGGCTCCCAGACATTGTTGGAAGGAGCACAGAAGTTAAATGAGCAGGAAGGTGCTTGTAGTTATCATGCTTCATGGGATCTCAGCTCGATCTTGCACAGAAAAGTAATTTAATTTGCTTGAAGTTCACATCTGTTCTAAACTGTTCAAAATAGGTACTTTGCATGAAAACTTTGTACCTTTGTTTAACAGACACCAGCATGTGAAGAGTAATGGATATGCACATAGAGATCCACAAAAAACAACACAGCTCCAGCACATTTGCTGTTTACATCAAGGTTATAAAATTTATGTAAATAGAGCCCCGAAAAAAGGGAAACCCCTTTTTTTTTATTTTTTATTTTTTAATCGAAAAACTTTTAAAAAGGGAAAATAAAATCAAAAGGTTTCCCTTTTACATTTCTGGGTAAGTAACTTGCTACTAATAGTGGGTTTTTTTTTTTTAAAGTGGGGGGTTTTCTTTTTTTTATGTGTTTTTTAAAGGGTTCCCCCATATACACCCCGACCCTTTTCCCTCGGTGAGTTCTGGTAAGCAGCGAGAGAGATTGCCTTTTTTGTCCTTCTTTTTAATTGTTATGAAGTGTAAGTTTTTTTCAGAAAAAGCACCCGGATGTGTGAAGGGAAAATCCCTCTTTCTTACCTTTTTTTTCTTTTAAAGCATTTAGAATGAGAAATTTAAAAGAGATAAGTTTGCACCTGAAATTTAAAAAGAGGGCTAGTCTGCCCCGCTCATTTTTGAAGTTTTTTTGTCACAAACTTGAGAAGAAAAAATTTTTTTTATATTATTGGGAATTTTTTATTGCCCTACATTTCCCCCAAAATAAAAAAAATTTTCCCCCAAATTTCTAAAAAAAGTTTTCTAGGAATACTGATTTTAACAAAAATACTCCTTTCTGATGGAAGTGTTCCTTTTTTTAAAAGGGGGTTTCCACTTTTGACAATGATGGATATCACTATAAAAAACCTGCCATCATTTGTTGATTGGGTCCCAACAAAAGAGGTAAATGGGACTCTCCCATTGAAATGAATGAGAGTTCCGACTGCAGACAAGCATCGCCACTCGGACAAACTCATTCAATATCTATGGGAGGATCCCGGCCACCTCTCCTTTCAGAATGGAGAGGTTTCAGGGCTCATTTTGGAGATAGTTGTGAGTCCCAGATGATCAAACAATAATGGCACATTCTAGTATGTGCCAGCATTATCTAAAGTAGAACAATCCCTTCCCTTTACAGCAAAATCAGTGAACTAGATAAGAAACAGAAAACAATTCAGAAGTGTCAATAGCTCACATTGGAGGGGGGACAACAAAAAAATAAAAATATGCTTTCCTCTTAGTTGAAATAGAAAAATTATTAAATTAAGCTCTAGGGAAGAGAGCTTAGGTAGGCCCAGATTCCTAGCTCTCTTCCCTAGAGTTTATTTGAATGTTGTATTCCCATTGCTCTGGTGCTCTCCCCAAGAAGAAACTTTACGCCCCTGGAAAAATGATGGACTGTATAGAAGAGTCATACTGTATACTAAGGATATTTTTGTTAAAAGAGGGTGTGAGACGTCAAACACTTAAAAGGGTTTTCAAGTTTTACAAAATGATCAGTCAGTCGGAAAGGTTGTAGAATAGAAAAGAAAACTCTCTTATTTTACCAAATGCTCATCAGCCGCTTGTTGAGGTTGTAAAACATAAAAAAAAAAAAAATGAGCTTTTACACCCTCTCCTGATGCTCCCAGCCATTCATTGTCCATGTGATTCTGCCCTGCAGCTATTCAAAGGCCTCAGCAGTCTATTCCTACATATATAGCACATGACCGCTGAAGCCAGTGATTGGCTGCAGCATCATGTGACCACCATTTGTGATGTCCGCCAGCTGCGCTGGAACAAAGCAGGTTTAGGGTGGTTGCACACTATGATAATAAATTTGTTGCAGGTATCTATCGGGGGCACTGTGAAGAACGGTAACCTGGCGGATACCTCGAAACAGCCACGGTGGCCCCACAGAGGGTAACAGAGCAGTGGGCTATGTTTGCTCTATTTCCCTGTGCATAAGCTTATTTTACGCAACTCAATAGTGTAGTTTACTATGCTATTGAATCTCTCGGGCAGTATGTATGCCACCAAGGCGCCATGCCTGTCATGCCTGCTGTGCCCATGTTCTGTGTTTCAGTCTCCTATAAGCTCCTGATTTCTTCAGCACTGCGATGACATGCTGTCTGTCACTGTTACGTGATCCACTAACAAATGGAATGATTGCTGTACACACATCTGGGCCAGAAAGTGGCTCTGGATCACATGAAAGAGAGAATGCCAGTAAATAAAAGTCACTGAAGGACTAGGACACATAAGTGTGTATGACTGTTAGAAGCAGCAAGTGCTGTGCAGACACTGAGCTAAAGAGCCCTGGGAGATGTAAGCTCTGAAGCTTTCAGAATTTGGAATGCAGCTCTGGGATGTACTACAGTCTGTAACCAGGAAACAATGCAAAATACGTGATAGTAAAACTTAATATTAGTGATAAACAGAGAAATGCAAAATTATTACATACATTTACATATTTTGGACATATGTATAAACATTGATGTTGGTGAAAGAAAACAACACCTTTACTCCATTGCAGCTTTTTAGTCATTTTTTCCTTCTAAGACAGTGAGCAAGGCTGATCACAGGATAAGGTACAGTTTAAAAAGCTACACAAATGAATGTGAATGAAAGAAGACTGGCTGTAATAGTGATCCTGAGTAGAACATGAATACTTTGGGGAAAAGGATACATAAGGAGACAATTTGTGCTGTCCTCAGACTCATACAAAGCATACACAGATGTCTTCAGATGAAGTAAAAAAAATTTACTCACACCACCTGGATCATAGACAAACTGTACAAGACAAAAGGTAATCTCAGTCCTGATTGCAACCTTAGTGAACTGAGCAAGGAGTATACTATACAGATATAATACAGCATGCAATAGGCCAGAAATTCGAATAATCCATAATAATTTGGAATGTTACAAGATATGAGACTATGATTAAAAATCAAAGTGATAGCAATTTATCATTAGCCACAAACCAAAAATTAGGAGACGGGACTCCAGCAGATGTTTCTAAATGAATGTTTTTATTCAACCTGCCATGCACCAGTAAGGGTGCTTTCACACAGTGCATTTTTTGGTGCGTTTTTGATGCATTTTGTTGGATGCGCTTTTTTTGTGCAGAAATGTACAGCATTAATTGCTCTGCCTTTCTGCACTAAAAATGCATCCAAAAAACGCATAAAAAATGCACCAAAAACGCAGCTGCGTGTGAAAGCACCCTAAATGAACAGCAATGTTTCGTGCCCATAACCCTTTATCAAGCTGTCTCATGCACCAAATGAAATGCTGAAAGCCAGCATCAGACAGCTTACTAACCATTGCTGTTCATATGCTGGGGCATGTGATGCTGAAAAAAAAAAAAAAACATTTGTTTAAGAATATCTGCTGGAGTTCTGTCTCCTAATGTTTGGTTTTCTGGACACTAGTTAGCAGGATTGGTTACTAGAGATGTGAATTCTGATGTGTGTTGCTTGTAGTGAAAAGCTTATATTCTTATGTGGCTATTCTACTCTGTGTTTTTTTAATGTTAGTCCATTAAGAGGCATTAATAGCAAATTGCAAGGACATAACATCAATGCCCCATTAGTGGGGATCTGACCTCTGTAATCCACACTGAGAATGTGCCACTTCACCTGCTTTTGGCTCCAGCTGACTCTTTTTAAAAGACATATGGTTGGCCATTAACGAAAATGGACTGACCACATGCCTTCCTGAAAGAGAATTGAAGACGAGCGATAAAATGGCACAGAAAAATTTCTTGTGCAGTTGCCACACCGTTGTAGAGATCAAAGGGGTTTGTTTAGGTCAAATTCCAGAAAGAAAGACATTGATGGCGTATCTAGCAGTGTGTCATTAATGTCAACCATGAGACAACCCCTTCAACTCCTTGACCTTCAGGCATCATGCCCATTTCCCCTAATGTAGTTCCATACCATACCTCTATGGTGAACTTTAAGTGGAAGCACACAGGTTTCTGCTTCAACATTCCAATGCATGCTGTCCTACAGAGCTAATCTCCTATGCTTCTAATAAGTATGTTGTGCCCCATGGAGGCACCATAAGGAAAAACACGTAGTGTGTTCCTGTAATTTTCAACTATTTGTACACTAATATGTATGGTGTAATCATATATAAATGGTTACTGTCATCAGAGCTTTTTTTCTGATGCATTGCTATTAAACATAGTGAACTGGCCCATCTGTTGCAGCTGTGAAGTTGTTATGATTCAGTAACCATGCATAACCAAGTACTCAGCAAACGACTCCTTCAATTATAAATTCTATAACATGGAGTGTTGGTGATTAACTCATTTTATTTGCGTTGGGGTTTTCTCACAGTAGAATCTGCAGACATGTCAATCAGGTATGTAGTAAAAGTCATATTAAAGGGGATCCCACTTGCACGCTCATTTGCTGCTGTGCATATAATTGGCGGAGTTGTTTTTCATGCATGGTCACCTCTCCAATTAAATCATAGCCTGCATCCAGTTCTTCCTTTACTACTAACTCCTTACCCTTGTGACTTTTAAAGCTTGTTATAATGGCATATGTTAAATTCCATAACTAAGCTACTCATAAAGTATAATTGAAGAAAGATATCTTATTCTTGCCACCATGTTCTTATAAAACAAAAGAGAAACATGCATTCCCTTAGTGATCCTTTAGATACCCAACAATCTCCATTTTTTTCCTGTTTAGTGAAATAGGTCGGATTGCTTTTGTGTATCTCCCTCTATGCATGAAAGACGCTGGACCCATGGTGATCAGACTCTCGCTGCACTGGTTTAATTTAAAAATGAGGTTTTGTGAAGTAACTCCTTCACTCTGACCACTATCCTAGACTACCAGTGAATCTAAGATTAACCCCTAAACTACCTCAAACTGTATTTGACCATGACATTGCCTTAAACCACCAGTAAAGCTAATCATATCTCCTTCACTGACCTAAACCACCAAAGAAGAATTAACCTTATTACTCTATTTCTGAAATTGGTCTGAAATCTCTAATTTTGGTTAAAGTTTAGCAGTCATGTAGTCAATGCCACAATCTACAAGGTCCCTTGCCTCCCCTTTGACAGCAACAGACCATTTGATCCTAGAGGTTGGTATGTTGCATCTGCTTAGTGTCTGTGATCTTCCATCAGGTTAACCACCTTCTCCATAGCTCTCCCAGCTGTGGTTCATGACCTGACATAATGAGCTTTTTAACCTAATTACTACCTCCAGTCAGTGCCTGAGAATCTGTGCAGATCATTAGGTTCATCTGCACTGCTCCGGCCCTCTGTGTTCCTGTATTCCTGTGTTCCAGAGTTCCTGTATCGATGCTCCTGTGCCCTGTGATCCCAGCCTGCTTGAGTCTCCTGCTTGCTTTTGACCTTGGCCTGTCTCCTGGTTTCTCTTTGCTTAGCCCTTCAGATTATTTGCCTGTGTACCATGTGTGGTGGTGTACTGATCTGTCTACTGCTGCTGATGTCCACATCCCTCCTGCTATCCGGTATCCCAGTCCTAGTCTGCTAGTGTGTGCATCCCCTGCCGAGTCTGCTGGTGTCTGTTATCCACTTGTCTCCTGTTGTCTGGTGCTGATTCCCAAGTTCTCTGGTGTTTGGTGTCTTGTGATCTGGTTCCTTAAACCACTTGTGTCATCTGCAGATCCAGTTCCAAACCCGCTGGTGTCATGCACTGATCCGGTTCAAAGCCAGCTGGTGTCATTCGCTGATCCGGTTCTAAGCCGACTGGTGTTATCCACTGATGCAGTCCAAAGCCCACTGGTTTCATCCACTGATCCAGCTCCAGACCTGCTGGTGACATCTGCAAAACCAATCTAATCTCACTGATGTCATCCTCTGACCCGGTCCCATGCCTGCCGATGTCTGGTCCCATCTGCTTTCCATTTCCGAGTCCACTTTTGTCTGCTGCATAGTAGTCCAGATAATCCAGTACCTGGTACGAGTCACCTGCTGGTCTGAAGTCCAGAGTGTCCAGTTCCTTCCACCTTCTGGTCCAGCTCCACTGTTCCTGTACTCTTGGTGTTCCCGTGCCTGAGGTCTCTCAGTGTCTCTGCTTGTCTGCCATCACGATGTCCAGTCCCTGGCTGCGTCTGGTCAGGCATCTGCCAGACGCAGTTCCAAAGGCCCAAACATCCAACAGGAAACGTTTTAGAAAGAGACTGCCTATATACCTATTTTCTTGTCATCTTGGAAATAAAGTCCTTTGAAAAGTAAGAGTCAAAATATCTTGGCATAGTTCTCTAAATTATGAGGTGAGGCATGAATCGATCTGATTTTATTAACTGTACCCCAAAGATGCTATATAGGATAGAGATCTGGGGAGATTGAAGGCCACTGTGACCGAGAACTCTTTGTCATGTTCCTCAAACCACTCCTGAACAATTCTTGCAATGTGGCAGGGGCAATATCTCGCTGAAAGAGGCAACTGCCATTAAGTTGACACGAAGGGATGTACTTGGCATACAACATTGTTTTTATAGTTGATACATGTCAAAGTAGCATCCACCAGAATTTAAGGGTTTTCAACAGAAAATTGGCCACAGCATTACACTGCCTATGCACCATGCACCTTTTCATCCAAATTACATAAAAGACGACATGATTGATGACATCAAGCTTTTTTCTTCCAGTGTTCTATGGTCTAGTTCTGTTTTCACAAGCCCATCATAGGTGCTTTTGGTGGTGGACAGGGCATGGGCACTGTGACTGTGGTGTTACTAACGAGTCATATACAGCATGCTACAATTCCTATGTGTTCAAACAGATTTCTATTGTAGCCGACATTAACGTTTTCAACAATTTGTTTCTCTTTGGACTACTGAATACTTGGACACCCCACAATACCTCACATTTTAGAGCTGCATCACAATATTGTCCTTATCAAATTTGATCAAATTGATATGCTTGTCCATTTTATATGCACCCAACAAATAAAATTCAAGAACTGACTATTCACAATGTATCCTACCCTTTAACATGTGTCTTTGTCAAAAGATAATCAATGTAATGTATTTCATAATGTTGATAAGGAGCTGTGGAATGGGCTGAGTCCACTTTATACTTGGCGGATGCCATATCCGTAAAAGTCTGATCTATTAAAATATAACACCTTAGCACAACAGGCTGAACTGGATGGACGTCTTGTCTTTTTTCAGCCTTTCAAACTATGAAACTATTTATTAAGTATGATAAACACCATAGAGAAAAAAATCCCAGCACCAAAATGGTAATTTCACATCCCCAAAAAATTGGAATAAAAAGTGATAAAAACGTCACATGTATCCCAAAATGACATTTTTAAGAACTAAAATTCAGCCCACATAAAGAGGCCCCACACAAGACTGTAGGTGGAAAAACAAAAAAGTTATGTCGCAGAAAGTGACTCCGCAGCGCAAATCTTCAAAGTACAGAATATTTTTATTTCTAAAGAACTAAAACATGACAAAAACCTTACATATTAGGTAACTCCAGAATGATACTAACCTGCAGACTACAGATAACACATCATTTGTACTGAACAGTGAACGCAAAACAAATGCAAAAATGGCAAAATATAGATTTTTTTAATTACATTCCCCATAGATTTTTTTTTGTGTTTTCCAGTACATTATATGGTACGGTAACTGGCATCATTAAAAAGTACATCTTGTCCTGTAAAAAACAAGCCCTCATAAACTATGTAGATGGAAAATGTAAAAGTTATGGCTCTTGGAAGGCGTGGAGGAAAAAACTAATGCAATGAAAACAAAAGGCTGGGAAGGGGTTAATGTTATGGCTGATCATAATATATTGCTGTGGCATTTGTTTCTACGTATGCCCATAACTGAATAACACAGTATCATAAGGTAGATTTGACATTCATGGTTCTATGGAAGTTCAGTGGCTAGCAGTGTGGGAGCTACAGTGGCTATCATGTTGTTGTTTATTTTGACTCCTGTGACTATTTACAAGTCACTTAATACCCAAATAATCACTCAAGAAAAAATGTCTTGCATTCTGTTTTAATTCTGTCTGAACTGTTAGCTAATGTTTTATAAAATTAATTAGCAAATTTGCCTTTTATGGAGCAAAAGGATTAATGGAATATATCATATGGTTAAGCAGATATACTTTTCTGGGCCCTGGAACTGGATGATATGTAAACCCTATAATTTTGGATGTTCTTCTGTTTTCCCAGAATCTGACATAAGGGCTTATGTTTTTGTACCTTTTGTTTTTCCTTTTTTAGGCAATTTTATATTTCAGGTGTTGTTGAACTTTAAAATCTACAAAGGAAATTGTAGCACATCCTTTACAAAACAAACTACAGACATGTTTAAAATATACACAATCATGTGCTAACTGGATCCAAAATCAAGCCATTCCTGTCTTTATTTATTGGTGTATGAAAGAATAATTTCCAACAAAAACAACATAGTAGGAAAAACACAGCATTTGCAAAGCACAGCCAAGTAAATAGGAAATACATAAAAACACTGACTGTGGCAGCTGAACGTCCAAGAGTGAAAGCATTGCCAGCTTCATGTGAACGCATCAGCGGCAGGCTTCTGCCCTCCAGACGTGTCTCTTAGCAAAAGGACTAAAGTTACTGGAGAGACAGAGAATGTAACATCTGCCTGAACTAATTTTTAATGATGATATAAACATAAGAAAAACATATTAAAGTAAAGCTGGCAATTATTATAACATTATAAGCAACATATTGGAGAAAGCTGGTAAGTTTCTAAAAAAAAAAACAAAACAACCTGCAGTCTGCCAAGGAAGGTTTTCCACCAGATCACTCCTTTAGACCTGGGTTTCTGAACATTTCGAAGCCAAGTACCTTTTTAGTCAAATAAGTGTCAATTAAGTTCCCTCAAGGCTACAAACAGTCACAACTACTTTGCTAATAACATATTATATTGTGTTGCATCTATTTGTTCCATGCTGCTTCTATCAGTAGCTGATACTGTCACCCATGTGTGGGTGGTTAACTTTTGGACACATCATGAAAATGCATATCCTTAAGTTACCATAATGCTTCTATAACAGACAGTCACAGTGCTCTCATGTATGATATAGTACCTCCATAATATATCTAGCCTCACATATCCAGCCCCCCATGTCAACTTAGTGGCTAGTATTGATGCCCTGCAGCACTGTGGTTCTGGGACTTAATCCACACAAGCACAACACCTTCCTGGAGTTTGTATATTCTCCATGTATTTAAGTTGGTTTTCTCCGTGTACTTTTTTTTCCTCTCACTATCCACATCCTTACTACTTGGTTGGAAACCTATGGTATTGGAGCTGGTATTTAAATTAGTGTAGAGTATTAGACACAGGGGAATTAGACTGTGTTCTTTAAGAATACACTTCATTACATTTACAGCTACAATACCCCAGCTTACAGAACATCACCAGGTCTCTAGTCCAAACTGTGTGAAAAAATCATCTTTGCCAAGCTTCCACTCCTCTCTACCTGACATGGCATAGGGTTATTGAAACTGGCCAATCGAAGGTGTCTTCTGACAGCAGGAAGTTCTGGGCATTCAAAATATGCAGCAAATTATTTCTGCTATGACAAAAACATGACCTGAAGTCACAATAGAAATACCCATCACACTGAACTAATACATATTCAATAGAATAACGCTTATGACTTAGTAGGACTTTTAACAATGTGAGCAAAATTGACTTGGTGACTATGTGAGCAGGTTTCATTGTTCAGAGAGCTTTAATTTCCGTATGTGTTTATATAATGCAAATATTATACTTTTTAAATTTTTTTATTCAGATCCTAACCCCCTTCCTTACAGTCGGTCACAATATGGCCCTTCACTTTTTTCCTCCCTGCCTTCCGAGAGCCATACCTTATTTATTTTTCCATCTACATAGACATATGAGAGTTTTTATTTTGCAGAACAAGATGTACTTTCTAATGGTGTCTAATAGAATATACTGAATATACCGGCACCCTGAAAAAAAATTCTAAGAGGGGTGAAATTTGAAAACAAAATGTATTTGCACCAGGTTTTCAGTGGTTTTGTTTTTATGCTGTTTACTCTTCTGTATAAATGATGTGTTATCTGAATTCTGCAGGTTGATATGATTCCGGCAATACCAAATATACAGGGTTTTTGTTACATGTTAATACCATAAAAAATACAAACATTTTCTATTCAGATATGTGTGCCACAGTGCTGTTTTCTGTGACCAATAACATTTTTGTACTTCCGCCTATGACCTGAGTGAGGGAGCATTTTTTGCGAGCTGAAGTGTACTTTTTATTGGTAACATTTTGACCACTTGACCATACTTGATCACTAGGGGGTGCAATCATTAGTACATCCTTTTGCATTGTTTAAACAATGCAGAAGCATGTACAAAGATGACGGTTTTATGGCAGACATGGTGGCAATGGAAGTTTTTACAAGGCTTTCAGCCGCCATGTTATCCGATTGGCGTCTCGTGATTGTAGCAGAGTCTAACAAGTTCATCAGCCGTCTCTAACCCCAGCTGTTAGCGGTATGATTTAACTACAATTAGCAATCTTGCTACGTAGCACCCTATCAGAACCAGGACATCTGGGTACTCCCTGTGTCGGTAAGTGGTTAAAGAAGCATTTTGAGAAATGAATATGAATACGCATAATGTACATACCCTCAAACTCCTCAATATCTAAAGGTATTACCCTCCTCCAAGCCAAGAAATGGTTTCTTTTATATACTATTCCAACATGAGGCTACTTTTTTAAAAAGTTAAAGCATAACAATAAAAGGGAGTTTCCATCTTAGATATTTATGATTACTGATAGGAGGGCAGAAAGACATGAAAATAACACACGATAATGTTTATAACCAATTCTATATATTGAGAAAGAGTTTACTAATGAAGAGAAGCAAGACTTATTCCAGTCGTAGACATTTTGATAAGTGCGGGTCCCACTTCTGGGAACTGTACCTCTTGTAAGAATGGGCTCCCAAAAGTCTCTGTATATAATGGAGATTAGGCTATGCTTGAATACTACTTTCCATTCTGTTCTATGGAAGTTCTGAGCACAGCTGCATACACTGCTCGGCTGTACTTGGAACTCCCATAGAAAATAATGGAAAGTAGTGTGCAAGCATGACCTACTCTCTTTTCTGCACAGAGACTTTCAGAGCTCCGCTCTCACAATAGATGCAGGCCCTAGAGTTATCAAAATGTCTAAGATGGGAATAAATCTTGCCACTTTCTCAATATAAAGAACTGGCTATAACATTTATAGTGTGTCTCACTCATGTCCCTCTGCCCTCCAACGTCTCTAACATATAAGATTCCTCTGCAACTCCATTAGCAGCTGTTATTCAAAACTTTAGGTTCACTCTCAAACAGAGTCCAATCTCCAATTACCTGTAAGATTCAAATTATTGATTAGCTTAAGTTTCCCACTAGGAAAGCGGAAACTTTACCCTTTATCATGCGGGTCCCACCCGGATAGGAAAGGGGCACAAGGTAGAGCCTAAGTCTCCGTCAGGGTGTGACCATTCAGGCAGCTGGAATACACTCCTTACATTCAAATTCCAGAAAAATATCAGAAATGTTAATTAGCTGACACATTACTGGCCAATCGGATTAATTTTTATCAAACTTCAAATGTGCAAAAGAATAAAGCACATCACATGATTTTTAGCTAAACTCTGAGAATAACTTCATTGTCTACTGGTGGTTTATATCACTTGACATAAACATTAGCTCACTGTCTATATTTTATAGATTGAGGAAGTGAAAGTAGACATGTTATGACATTACATCATCTCTTGATAACAAATATCTTGTTTATATCAAAAGTGCTTTTTTAAACAAAAGAATACAAGATATCTGTATGTTAAACAAACTTAAAGGGGTTTTATCGTTAAAAGCTTTCGTAGACTTGAGCTGATTCTATCTGTGTCAGATTCAAATCCAGGGGCGAGTCTCTCCTCTCAGTACAATAAAAAAAGCTATGAACGGAAGGATACCGCTCATAAAATAGGGATCTTTATACTAGAGCGCTAGCAAAAAGTAAAGAACAAGAAGTAAGAATTCTTCTTGTAAAATATTTATTGAATAAACATTACGCGTTTCACTGGTATAAACACCGGCTTCCTCAGATGTGACAAAGGTAACAACAAGACAGGTTTATATACCATCCAGATTAAAACGAGGCTACATATGTCATAATTAGCATATCAAAGTCAGCTGTGTTAAGCATCTGACTCTGGCTGAATGGAGAAAATACACACGATTAGTAAAGTGCTAGAAACATAGATGCAGTTCAACATATGCTGTAAAGTCAGATGTACAGAAACACAAAAAGGTATGAGACCTAGTTAGCATATCAAAGTTAGCCGAGTTGAAACTCCAACTTAGGCTAAAGGAAAAAAATAAATAAATAAATAAAAATAAAAATGCAAACAGTAAATAAACATTAGCACAATGGAATGTATGCCGTAGCCCAAATGCAGTGGCAACAGATGTGCAAAATCAGCTATATGTCGAGGGATACTGTAAAACAACCGTTTATACAGTATCCCTCGACATATAGCTGAAGCTCACAATGATGAAGAAATCTGTCTTAATATTCAACCTATAGAGCACATTCATCCCTCCTTTACAAACCGTGCAAAACAATTAGGGTACCGCAAGGCATATTGGATGTACAAATTGAATACGCTCAGGCCCCATGGCCTCAATGAGATGCATGAGTCTATTATTAAATAATTTTAGGTATTTTTGGTAATGTATGTTCTTATGATATTTTTAGGCTCTTTTAGAATTTTTTATGTAATTATAACTGATATTGTATAAATATATGTAATTTTATATCGCCTCTCCTTTTTTTTAGTTTTATAATTATTTCCCATTTTTTATATTTACATTTAGTCATTACGCATTTTATATCAATAATTATCATATATATATATTTATTAGATATATATTTTCTATAGATTTTTTTAGAAATACTTTTGTATTTATATTAGCAACATCTCGCTATGTTTTGTATGTTTGCGACTTTGCACATCTGTTGCTACAGCATTTGGGCTACAGCATACATTCCATTGTGCTAATGTTTATTTACTGTTTGCATTTTTTTTTTTTCCTTTAGCCTAAGTTGGAGTTTCAACTCGGCTAACTTTGATATGCTAACTAGGTCTCATACCTTTTTGTGTTTCTGTACATCTGAAGTTACAGCATATGTTGAACTGCATCTATGTTTCTAGCACTTTACTAATCGTGTGTATTTTCTCCATTCAGCCCAAGTCGGCGGCTTAACACAGCTGACTTTGATATGCTAATTATGACATATGTAGCCTCCTTTTAATCTGGATGGTATATAAACCTGCCTTGTTGTTACCGTTGTCACATCTTAGGAAGCCGGTGTTTATACTGGTGAAACGCGTAATGTTTATTCAATAAATATTTTACAAGAAGAATTCTTACTTCTTGTTCTTTACTTTTTGCTAGCGCTCTAGTATAAAGATCCCTATTTTATGAGCAGTATCCTACCGTTCATAGCTTTTTTATTGTACCTCTTCCCTTGGCGTCCCACGTGGAGTCATTGGCGGGATCATTCCGGAGCTGCTTCTTTCCCTGGATTTTTACCACTGGATCAGTGCATTATACATATAAGCGAGCTGTACCGTGTTTCAGTACAGCTACAAAAGGTGAGCATTGTACTATTCTCCAGCTGGCTGTATATTTTATTGTAGAATTCAACTGCGCTTTTGTCCATAGCCGTCTATTTGTACTCACGGATTACCACCGGAGGAAAATACTCTTCATTTTCAGCTCTCTCCTCTCAGTAGGCGTGTCTCTCCTGCCAGGAGGCGAGTCTTCCCTCACTGAAGAGTTGTGACATTATCATTCTGTGTTAGCAGTGGAAGGGAGAGGATGTCAGCTCTGCAGACCTACTGCTATGCATCTGGCTGCAGAGCTGTCTGCTCCCTCTCAGGCTGTAAAAGATACTTGTAACCAGTACCTCTGCATTAGTGTAATCAGTCATTCACACAGCCTGAACTGATGAAGCAAGTGTGAGAAATGCTTTCTGTCCCACTTCCCTCCCCCCCCTGTTATCAGCCACGTGATAGAGCAGACTGTATAAGGCTGTGTTATATGGGGGGTAGCACAGTGTATAAGACTGTGTTATATGAGGGGAGAGTGAATCTAGCAGTTATTCAGTACATAGTAATATCATTGGAGAGCCATCACATAGAGAGGAGCTGAGACAGCTCAGAGGGGAGTAAACACAGAGTGTGCAGGCAGCCAATCAAAGCGCAGGGGGCGTTTCCTGTCCGGGGTGTGTTCCAAAAGACTGAATGAAATATCAGTCAGCCAAATACAGAAAAGGGGGTGTGTCCCGTCCAGCTGCTGCAGAAATAGCTATAGATGCACAGTTTAGCTCATATCTACTATACTAAGTGACTTAGGTAATGCAAACCAGTTACAAAAGTACTTATTTTTACTGTCCCCATCATTAGAGATGTGATCTTTGTAGCGATAAAACCCCTTTAATTTCTAACCCCATCATGGTTGAATCTACAGTGTGAATCTGTGGGATTGGCATATAACCTTTGAATACCAAAGGTACGATGTAGCCTAAGATGCAGAGCAAAAACAATATAGCAATGGATCTTATTATTGCTTAAAGTCACAGAGATGGTACTTCCCTCCACAAGGCCATTATGTTCATGTACTCCAAGAACTTATAGTGCAAAGAGGCATGAAGTAAGCCACTTACTAGGTAATCCATTTACTACTAATGAACCCACAAGGTGTTAGGGGAGAGGATTCCAGAGAGATACTAGTACATTTATTAAAACCCTGGACCCAGTGGCAGATATATTGCCAAATACACACATATGGAAACTCTACCTCCATTCTCGTATGAATTCTCCTTCATTAAGCACCACAATGAGATACACAGCTGTCTATCCTTCCATGTACACTTAGAAAATTCTCTGTCATATCAAGATATTTCTGTTTCAGTAAAAATGGAAGAGGTTTCAAACGATACATTGCCATCTTAATCAAATGGCAGAAAGCCAGCAAAGTCAAGGGGAGATCTACCTACTTGGCCAATTTTTCTTGCATTTTTTTGTAATTTGCATTTTGCATTGTATTGCAGGGAAATACTGAAAGGGTTTTACAAGATTTTTAGAAACCATGCTAAAGATGGGAACTACATTTAAGTAAAAAAATATAGGTGGGTACTCAAACTTCTGACTGCTGCTTTGATGACTGCTGGTCCACCAGAAGTGACATCACATACATGGCTCACATCAACATAAGCCCATCACTTGTCTCTGTGGTCACTTCTCACATGGCAAGTTCCTTTTTTCATAACATTGGGGGCAGTAGATGAGTGTTTAAAAATGTTGGAAAATCTCTCATACATATCTGAATAGTTTATATCTAAATTCAAATGTTTAACTAGTGAAATTGCTAACATGATATTACACTTGTCTGGTATGAAAGGGAGAAGTAGTCACTGTGAGATTTGAATTCGTTCTCTGAAAAACTGCCAAGGACTTGGATGACTTTTTATTGAGGAAATTGTTTTCTAAGGACAGACCATATGTACATTTTGAAGAAACAAAGTACAGAACACAGTGTTAACATTGACATGCATGCTTATACCGTTATTAAAAAGGGCCTACAACTGAGAAACATGGCAACTCTCCAACACAAATTCATTATGAAGGTTGCATCATTATGAATGGAATTTACACTTGCTCCAACACTGATAATTCTAGATAGTATGTTAATCGGGTTGTCTCACCATGCTGTTTTTCAGAGCCATAGGCAGTTTTAGCCTAACACTTCCTTGTTAGGCTGTCAGTGGTTCTATAACATATCGGCACTGCTATTACTAGCTGATGCTCTTTCAGAGACATAGGTGCAGGAGGTTTGTAAACTGTAGTGCACATGACTACAGAGCTCTAAAGAGTTAATGCTTGTTAGTAAGTAATATAAACAAGCTCCTGTCTTTCAAGATAAGGGACACAGCATGGACAGATGTCACTGTCTCTGCCGCTGCTGCAGCCTATAAAAGCAGAGAGAAGTGTCTGGTAACTAGGGGTGCTTGTGTACAAATGCAGGAGATAAGATCTGAATTTGCTTCTTCGTTTTTTAGCAAGAGAAATCAGAAAAGCAATGTATTTGGTAATAGTCTTTATTTACCTTTGCCTACCTAACCAATGAAAAGGGAATAAGGGATGGATTACATTGGACCATACAGACATCGGTGACATAGAGCTATGCAGTGCTCACCAGTTTTTTTTACGCATTAGACTTTTGTGAGGTCTCTATACAGCATTTAACTTTTTGCCCCGATGAACCATTAGTTAACGGGGAAACACGTCGGGATTTGGGTATCGACCAGTTAATATTAGTGTAGAGGTACTCATCCAGGGTGGGGTCGCCCTTTTCAGGGCGGTATAGCAATGGTTATACTCTATCCTTTGTCACCAAAGCATTGTATATATGGTTTTTAGCTCTTGGGAGATAAATATTAGTATAATATTTGGAACTATGGATCAGTCTTTTGGACAGTGACCCCTACAGCCTGGATAGTCCCGTGGGTAAGAAACCTACAAGATATATTAAGGAGTATTGTTGTTTAAAATACGGCCATGGTTTTTTGCTGTTTGATGCCAATATGCTGTCATTTATTGCTGTTATCTATATGATTTGGAACTAGGAGAAGAGACGGGTTATCTTATTTTAGTATTAAACAAATATTAAAAGTTACATTTTAACCAAGTTATTTATCAATGATGATTTTTTCAGAGGTTAAAATTGGGTTTCCTATTCGTGTCTGTAATACCCATTTAAGGCAATATTTAATAATCATTTATATAAAAGTTAAATTTTTTTGCAACAGAATAGCAAGCATAAAAAAGAAAAACTTACATTACAGTCCACTATTTCACCCTATATCAGTGTATGTACTCACAGAACAAAAGGCAATAAAATGCACTTTAAAGACATATTATTATGACCAGTCCCTAATTATAAAGGAATTACCATTATCTGGCTTAGTGGGTCTATAAGGTGTCTGATAGACTGACTGCACACATCTCCCTCATTACTGTCATGGATAAAAGGGGCAATTTATAAGAGTTGCAAAAAGGAAAGCTTATTGGCCAAGGGTGGTATTATTTCTGAAACTGTGAAGTTTTGTGAACAGTATGTGATCTGCTGTGGTGAAAGTGTATTATGAGTGGACAAAGGGGCTAACAGACACTTTTTAAAAAACAACAGTTAAGTGAATCCTGCTACGTATGAGGCTTCAAGATGACCGGTGGTTACTGCATCTCTGATTACACAGTGGCATCGTTAGAAAAGGCCTATATTTTCACAGCAGTATCAGAATTTGACCTCCACTGATTAGCAAAGCGCTGCATTCTTCGATGAGGAATGTTTTCCGCGACTTGGATATGAATCCATTCTAGCAGATCAAATATACACATACAAGTGTCCACCCTGAGGCAGATGGGGTTTTCCACCAAGACAATGTGACAAGCAACATGAGTAGCAATGTTCGACATTGGTTGAAAGAGCATGACCAAGACTTCCAAGTATTACCATGATCCTCTAATTCCCCATACCTAATTAATGTGGCTTAACTTTGTACATTAAAAAAGTACTTGCAATGATTTGTATTTTTTTTTAGTTTGTTGATACAGTGAAGGAAATAATTATTTGATCCCTTGCTGATTGTGTAAGTTTGCCCACTGACAAAGACATGAACAGTATATAATTTTAAGGGTAGGTTAATTTTAACATTGAGAGATAGAATATCCAAAATAAAATCCAGAAAATCACATTGTATAAATTATATACATTTATTTGCATTTTGCTGAGAGAAATAAGTATTTGATCCCTTACCAACCATTAACTCCTTAACAACCACCCGCCGACTTTAGACGTCGGCTGGTGCGGGTCGTTCGTCTGCAGCGACGAGCATGGAGGTGGAAACATTGTGCCACATGTATGAAAACTGTATAGGTCTAAAATTCACTTTGCTGAACATAGAAACCAATCAGAGCGCCCCTTTCATTTCATACTGTATAGTGCTCTGGAAAAATTAGAGGGGCGCTCTGATTAGTTGCTATGGGCAACAAAGTGAATTTTAGACCTAGAACGTTTTCATACATGTGGCCCACTATGTTTTGGGGGTGTTCCTCTTATAAGGGCACATGACTACTTCACTGCATCAATGGGAGAATGGATGGAGCCATGTACCGTAAAATCTTGAATGACAACCTCCTTCCCTCCACCAGGACATTAAAAATGAGTCATGGTTGGGTCTTCCAGCAAGACAATGAACCAAAACATACAGCCAAGGCAACAAAGCAGTGGCTCAAGAAGAAGCACATTAGGTCATGGAGTGGCCTAGCCAGTCTCCAGACTTTAATCCCATAGAAAACTTACGGAGGGAGTTGAAGTTTTGAGTTGCAAAGTGACAGCCTCAAAATCTTAATGATTTAGAGATGAGATGCAAAGAGGAGTGGACCAAAATTCCTCCTGACATGTGTGCAAACCTCATCATCAACTACAAAAAACATGTGACTGCTGTGCTTGCCAACAAGGGTTCTGCCACCAAGTATTAAGTCTTGTTTGCCAGAGGGATCAAATACTTATTTCTCACTGCAAAATGCAAATAAATTTATATAATTTATACAATGTGATTTTATGGATTTTATTTTGGATATTCTATCTCTCAATGTTAAAATTAACCTGCCTATATAATTATAGACTGTTCATGTCTTT
This sequence comes from Phyllomedusa bahiana, assembly GCA_025379985.1. Taxonomy (NCBI): domain Eukaryota; kingdom Metazoa; phylum Chordata; class Amphibia; order Anura; family Hylidae; genus Phyllomedusa; species Phyllomedusa bahiana. The sequence goes on from JAODAL010004139.1 coordinate 61,221, forward strand.
GTCAGTGGGCAAACTTACACAATCAGCAAGAGATTAAATAATCATTTCCTTCACTATAGATGTGTAAGCCAAATCTAGACTGGAAAATATTCTTTAAGATGATAAAGTAAAGGAACCGTTTTGCGATATTTGTTAAAGATTGTGGGCTTCATGTATGAAAAATGACTTTCTTTGTTTCCCATAGAAACTATTTCAGAGCTCTATATGAAATGAAAGGGGCGCTCTGATTGATTTCTATGGGCAACAAAGAAAGTCTTAGACCTAGACGATTTTCACACATGAGGCCCTTTATACCAATTCACCTGCCCGTTTGCTGCTAATCCTCTGCACTTGAGCTTTTTGCATTGACTGGCCAAATCATCACAGCTGAGATATTTTATTTGACCTACCTGCCTGTGATAGGCTTATTCTACATTCTAACCTGCATTGACACACAACTACTATAAAGTTGAAGCCATTGCAAAGTTTAATACAAAGATGACTCGGAAGTATGGAACAATTTGAAAAAATATATTTCTTACAGACCAAGTAGAACAATTACAATGATAGTTAAGGACATTTCCCAATGTCTATAGTGTTCCCTGTATTTCACAGACAAGCGCTACGAACTACTTTATAGTGAGAACACCACTTAACAACTCTCCATATTAAGATATGTGGGAACTTATGAGACATAGGTGAAGTGGGATATTGGAATGCACCGCAGATACATGTGTATTTTTTAGATTTTGAGTGGTAAACTGTAGTATACTGTTAAATAATTTGATAAGTTTATATTGTTTAGTCAGCAAACAGTAAATCTCATTCTAACACCCACACAAGGTTAATAAAGTCATTTACACACATACTATTTTGGAAAACTGCTGCTGCACGTTGGAGTTGTGGAGTTGCTCCACTTTGTGTTATAAGAAGTGGTTGTAAAGTCCTACTTTAAATAATATCTCTGATTTAACCTAGATATATATTTATTTTTAAACCAGGATAATTATATTGACAAAGGACTGTCAATCACAACAAAACACTCACGGTAATCATGTGATCATATGTGTCATTAACAAAATATATTATTCCTTACACATATATTTCTTACATATACAGTGGTAGGCTATTATTACAAGAATGCGTGCTTGAAAATGGCTCTATGGAGGAGTTGCAACATAGCATGTACTGACTTGGGTTATTAAATGATCCTTTTTTGATTTTTGGTGGTGCTGCTTTTTTTTGCTTTTGTACTATAGAGGATTGAGGTCTTTACTTCTAAGCTTGCAGACCTTGAATGTTTTGTTTAGATTTTGCCACTGCTGTATCCCCCCAAAATTTTTTGTTTATAATCTATTATTACAGTACATAGGGATGCAATTAAGGAGGGTCTTACATTTTTGCTTTTTATAACTTTTTTGGAAAAAAGGTCATAGTGAAGATAACTTAAAATTGATAACTTACCTCTGCTCAGCTGCACTGTAAATCTCTCCTCTTTGACAGCTACTAATTTTGATTGGGTCAAAATCGTGAAAGGATCTCAAAGCCACCCCAGAGATGGCCACCATTTTGGAAGAAAAGCTTATGAGGACAGCTTTACTGTGATAAAAAGGCTTACTGAGATCATGCATGACAGGAATCACCATGGGATTATTTCGGCAGCTAAGAATATGAACACCTACGATAGGGAACAAAAGAATGATAAAAATTAGAAGCTTATTTTTGTCTTACATTTCTGTTACTCAAAGCGCCGTAAACCAGTCTGTTGTTTTCAAAATCATACCGATTTATTAACAGGGTTATATAGAGCAAAGAGACGTTAGCATATTGTGCTGAATTGTCTGATTAGCTATCAGTACTAGTGATGAGCAAACTAATCTAGAAAAGTTTAAATCAAAGCAATTTTCTCGTTTTCTGAGGTTTCGATTCGATCTGATCTTTTCCCCTAAAATCGTATTAACAATGGTGATCGCGGATTCAGATCACGCCATTTTCGCAGCTTCCTGTACTTTTGGTAACCAGCCAATCAGCGCAGAGCACAGAGGGGGTCAAGAACATCACCAGTGGGGGGTGTAGAGATCTCGTTGGCTGCTAAAATCACATGATCCTGTTTTATCTATGTCATGGAACTTCCTGCTCGCCACCATTAGCTTCCAGACTGTGAACAGAACTGATTGCTGTCTCTCTGCTCAGTTTTTTTAAAAGCTGGCAGACACTATTTCCCAGCGTTTTCACCACGGAAAGGCTGCTAGATAGATTAGTTAGGTTAGGGTACAGCAAGATTAGGGAATTCTTGACAGTATTAGTCATAAATTTTAATACAGCTGCATTGCCCTAAACTTCCTTGCCTCAGTTTCTGAGGGGGGGCGGGGTGCCGGTTTCTGGTGGCAGCTTCTGCATCAGACACAGCTACGTTAACCTCTCATAAGAAATCACTGTGATATAGCAGCATACTATATTTCTGCATTGCCCAAAACGTCCTTGCAGTAGTTTCTGAGGAGGGGGGCTGCTTGGTTCTGGGGGCAGCTTCTGCAGCAGACATAGCTACTGAAATCTCTTAAAAGAATTCACTGTTCTATAGAGTTTTATTCTGGAAAATGTCATTCCTTGGCCATAACGTCTGTGCTGCAGTTGAATACGGACAGCCAGTGTACAGGACACTTAGGAGATCAGCCCTAAACAGAAATAGCATTTATACACAGCTTTTTGGTCTAAAACTTCATTCCATTCCCTTTATTTGCATGCTGCAGTTTTGGGGGGTGAAAGCCCGTGTAAAAGACCCCATTCTTTTCTTGTCTGCCCCTCACCTCCTGTCTCTTTCCCCCTCCTTGTAGATTGTAAGCCCTCGCGGGTAGGGTCCTCTCTCCCTCTGTCGTGCCAATTGTCATTATCCCTTATCACTGTACTCGTTTGACTTATGTAATGTATGTAACCCCCTCGAATGTACAGCGCCCTGGAATCAATGGCGCTTTAAAATAAATAATAATAATAATAATAATAATTCTTCCATAAGACCCAATTTCCAAGATATTCCATAGAAAAAATCCTGTTTATAATCCTTAATGTTTGTCACATAAGACCACATTGCTTGGCTATTCCATAGAAAAAAGTCAATTGCTAGTCCTACTTGGCAGTTCTAAATTACACGGACTGAAGGAAGAACACTGTTGATTGGTTGTCAGAGTTGTTCCACAACACCTAATTTCATAGATATTCTGTAGAAAAATTTCTATTTCTACTCCTGGTTGACAGTTGTCAGAAAATACCACATTTATTAGCTATACCGTAGAAAAAAAATCTATTTGTACTCCTGGTGTGGCTGTCAATTGTCGAAAAAGACAACATTTATTAGATATTCCGTGGAAAAAAATGTCTATTTGTACTCCTGGTGTGGTTGTCAGTTGTCGGAAAAGACCACATTTATTAAATATTCCTTAGAAAAAAATTATATTTGTACTCTTGGTGTGGCTATCAGTTGTCGGAAAAGACCACATTTATTAGATATTCCGTCAAAAAACATTCTATTTTTACTCTTGGTTGTCAGAAGTGGGAAAAGACCGCATTTATTAGATATTTCGTTGAAAAAAAAATTCTATTTGTACTCCTGGTTGTCAGTTGTCAGAAAAGACCACATTTCTTAGATAATCTGTAGAAAAAAATTCTATTTGTACTCCTGGTTGTCTTTTGAGGGGAAAAGACCATATTTCAGAGATATTCCGTAGAAAAAAATTCTTTTTCTACTCCTGGTTGTCAGTTGTCAGAAAATACCACATTTCTTAGATAATAGGTAGAAAAAAATTCTATTTGTACTCTTGGTTGTCATTCGTGGGAAAAGACCACATTTCAGAGATAAACTGTATAAAAAAATTCTATTTGTACTCCTGGTTGTCATTTGTGGGGAAAAACCACATTTCAGAGATATTCCGTAGAAGACATTTCTATTTCTACTCCTGGTTATCAGTTGTCAATTACAAGGACTGAAGGAAGAACATTTTTGAGTTGGTGTAACAGTTCTTCCATAAGACCACATTTCACAGATATTCAATAGAAACAATTCTGTTTCTAAACCTAGTTGCCAGTTGGAAATTATAGGGATTTAAGAACATTTGTGATTTGCTGTCTTTGCAGTACAGTTCTTCAATAACAGACTGTGAACAAATCTTTAGCCCTTTTTAAAAAATGTATCTTTGAAATGGAGCAAAACTACAGGTGGTAAGCGGCAAGGAGGGGGGTAGGACGTGGTGTAGGGTATGATACAGGCACTTCTTCCATTGCTTGGAAAATACACAAGCGAGACATATCAGTTGCCTGAACGTCAGGTGTTTTTCGTTTTGGGGGTTTCCCCGGAATCTCGTATGAAGAGCATCCCCAATTGTTTTTTAGGGGTTTAAAAACAAACTGCATCCAGTGGTTTTTCCCCTCTCGCCTCTCGTCCGGCCAAAATGTCGCATCATATCTCAGCCCAACCTGAAGAAAAAAGCCCCAAATGTCAACCAAAGTCAGCCAGTGGATTTTACATGTTCTGAAGAGCTCTTTGATGACAAAGGTGGTTGGGGTCAGAAGGCATTTCAAAAGATCAGAGGCCAAAGAGGTGATTTTGTCTGCCTGGCGCCCAACGCTGATCCCCTAGAGGGAAGGAACTGGTCGTCGGCAAAAAATCCAGGCGGTCAGCAACCCTTGAATGCCTGGGCTTCAAGATGTAGCTGTCAGGACAAGGAGTCCCCTTGATGATGATGTTGATCAGGGGACACTGGGGATCCAACATGGTCTTTTCGCAGATTTGTTGCTGGGCCTCATGTTGGGAGGAGGAAGAGAGGGGCTAGTGTCAGTACAGGAACAGCCTCAGAAAGGGAGAGGACGGTGCAAAGCCGCTGACATTAATTGCGATTAGTTTTGACGATTACGTTGACCATCGACATTGGTCGAGGTCGATAGTCGACCATCATCAAACAAGAAGTCGTAATGAGAGTGATTTACCCGTGCCCATTAAAGTCTTGGGAGCAACAACACCTTCCCTTTTTACCCAAACAGGGTGGGAAGCTGGGAAATTAAAAACCCCAAAAGTCAAATGGTACGTGCTAATCTTAGGCAACACACTTTGGTTATAAAAGCCACGGAAAAAAAAAAAAAACAACTTCACTTTTTCCCTGTCTTGTACCACAGCATGACCTTAAACCCGCATTACCCACAAATTAAAAAGTGCAGAGGAGTATGATTTGAACCAAACATCTTACTTGAAAAAGGACATTTAATATCCCTGTCCCGGAACACAGATGAGCCCCAAACCCGCATGCCCCCCGATTAAAAAGTGCCGGGAAAAAAAAAGGAGTTTTCAACCACCATTTTTTTTAAACGGGAAAATTTGGGGACTATCCCGCCTTTAGGGCAGATGACCTTTAAAACCTGTTGCCCCACAGATTAAAAAGTGCCGGGGAAAAGGGGATTTTCTTTAAACCCCACCATTTTAGTTTCATGGACATTGCCCTTTAAAACCTTTTCCTGGACCACGATGGCCCCAAAAAACCTGCATCCCCCCAGTTTTAAAAAGTGGGGAAAAAAAGGGTTTTTTAAACCCAAACCTTTTTTGGTTGAACGGGGAATTTGGGACAATATCTGTCCGTACCCCCAGAAATGACCTTTAAAACCGTCTGCCCCCCAGATTAAAAAGTCCCGGGGGAAAAGGGGTTTTTCCCAACCACCTTTTTTTATTTTTCACTGGACATTGCCCTATACCGGTCGGGGGGGCCAACCACCTTTTTAGCCCAAAACCTCCCCAATGACCCCCCCAGATAAAAAAAAGTGGGGAAAAAAGGGAAGTCTTTCAACCACCATTTTAGTTGAATGGACATTGACTTTATGTCCTTTTCCCGCAGAAGGGAACCTTTAAAAAGTCGGACCCAAAGATTAAAAAGTGGGGGAAAAAAGGAAAGGTTTTTCAACCCCCATTTTAGTTTCATTTGGCTATACTGTCCATGTCCGGGGGTTGGCTTCCCCCTCAGTATGAGTGCGGCCCAAATTTGGGAAGTTTCCCTTTTGGGAAAAAATGGGGGTTTAAAACGCCCCTGTTTCCCCCCCAGGTGCCCTTTTTTTTGGGGCATTTTTTTTCTTTTTTTATTTCAATGTCCCGGGGAGGAAATTGTCTCTTTTAATTTGTTCTTGTCCGTGCTCCTTTACCCCAATGCCCTCGGGAAACCTACTTTGGGTAAAGGGTTTTCCTGTACCTCCCTTTTTTCTTTTTGGGGCTTTTTTTTTCCAGTTTTTTTTTACAGGGCAAGTTTTTTAGTTTTTTTAATTATGGGGAAAACTTTTTTTTAAAAAGGATGGAACCCCAAACCTGTCTTTGTTTTCTTTTTTTTTTAAATTGTTTTAAAAGGGGTTGTTCAATACAGGAAATTGATAGCTTTTGTTAAAGTTCTTGAAAAAAACAAGTCATTTTGCAATATTTTTGTCCTTTAAAAAGTGCCCATACCATTCCTTTTTTGGACAGCACCATAAACCTTAAAGGCCACTCTTGACAATTGGGGAAGCAAATGTCTGTTAGAAAAAAAATTTTTTTTTATAATAGGACCTTTTGTATAGCTGCTTTCCCCCCCCCCCCCCCCCCCCCCCCCCCCCCCCCCCCCCCACCCCCCCCCCCCCCCCAAAAGAAAAATTTCCCCCCCAAAAAATTCAAAGCATGCCCCTTTGACCCAATTTGGAAAAATTTTTTAAAAGAACAAATGTCTTTTTTGAAAAAAAAAATTTTTTTTAAAAGGCCCCTGTAGTAAAAGCCGCATTTAAAAAGAAAAATCCCCCCAAAAAAGTAAAGCTTGCCCTTTTTGGCCCCCTTTGGACAATTGTGAAGAACAAATGTTGTTAGAAAAACTTTATTTTATTTTTGGACGGGTGTTTTTAGTGATTTCAAAGAAAAATTCCCCAAAAAAAATTCAAAAGCAGGAACCCTTGAGCCACTTTGGAAAAATTGTGAAGAAAAAGTTGTTAGAAAAAAACTTTTTTTTTATAATGGGGCCCTGTAGTATTGCGAAATTTCAAAGCAGCATGACCCAAAAATTTTAAAAATGCTTCTCACCCAAATTTTTAAAAATTGTGAGGGAAAATGCCACTTAGAAGAAACCAATTTCTGTTCCCAAAAGGACCATGATTTTTTGTTGTATTCACACTACGGGGCCCCCAAAAATTTTTTAAATGACTCCTCAGCCACTTTTTAAAAATTTTGTGGGGGGAAGAAACCCACTTAAAACCCAATTTCTTTTCCCAAAAGGACCAGATTAGTGCTTTTTTTATCTCACGCTACAGGCCCCCAAAAAAATTATAAATAAAACTTCTACCCCACTTTTAAAACTTTGGTGGGGGAGAAATGCCATTTAAAAAAGCCACATTTCTTTTCCCAAAGGGGACCTAATTTAGCTGTATCTACAGCAACATAAACCTAAAAACCCTTTGGGCCCAATTTGCGAAAACTCCTAAAGATAAAGTGTGTAAAGGGAAATTTACGGGTGTTGTCATGAAACCCTTTGCTGTCTTTTTCGGGTCCCCCCACAGAAAAAACCACCAAAATGAATTTTGGGAAAAAGAGAAAAAAAATTTTTGCAGAAAGGAAATGATCTTTTAAAAAAAAAAATTTTTTCAAGAGGCCCAAATTTCTGTTTGAAGAGGAATGTAAAAGTAGATGGCAACCTAATCGGTGCCCTCGGAAATTTGGGGGCCCCAAAAAAACTTCAGAGACCCTTTGCCGGTTTCCCATGTTGATGAAAAGTAAAACGATCCCCTTATTGTGGAAAGCCGGAGGCTTTTGGTCTGTAATGACTCCCCCAGCTGTGCTGGGGTTTCCGCTCAGATATGACGCTGGTTTGCGGGCCCCGGGGAAACCCCTTTATGGCGGGAGGGGCCACCCTGGGGCCTTTCCCTCCTTTTTGGGTTTCCCAGATTCTATTGGGTCCGGAACACATACAAAAACACGGTGTGAGACGAAAGATAGTCTTTGCACCTGATTTTTAAGGGGTCTCTGTGTGTTGGATGTTGCCTGAAATTGAAATGCGTTTGGTGGGTGGAAAAACAAAAAATTGCCAGAGGTACCCATTGGCTTCTGCCACCTTGCCTTGCTGCTGCTGCTCCGCTGCCTATTGGGCCCACTTTACTGTTTGTCACGTCGCTATGTTGTTCCACCGTGACTTTTTGGGGAATTTGAAGCGAGCAACAGAGGTCTCAGTTGTAAATTTCAGCAAGGTTCCATTTCCTGCATTTTACTCTTATTTGGGTGGGTGGAAGGAAAGTGTGATTTTTTTGTTTTGTACCGGGGACCCAGGGGGGTGGCCCCCCAAAGGAATGTTGTTCTTTTTGAGGGGCCTTAATGCAAAGGATCTTTTTGGAGGAAATGGAGCATCCAAGCACTCATGTAGAGGGGGCCTGATTTCCCAAGCCTCTGGGTGGGAGGGGGCACTAGCAAACTGTTCTTCCCCTTCATCTTCCTCCTCTCCTCAAATTCACGCCAACCCCCTTTCCAAGGCAGGGACTCGGAAACTTTCGGTGTTTTGGGAATACCCCTCCCCCCTGGCCACGGAAAAGCTTCAAACAAAACCCCGACTTGCCTGAGATGATGCACCCCCAGAGCTGATGCGCCCCCTTGCACTAGCTTTTGGACCCCCCAAACCCCTGCCTAATGAAGGGCCCCATGAAATTTTTGAAAAATGTCGGGCCTTTTTGGATTTGGGCGGAAAAAAAAAGGGGTCCGTGTTTCCCCATTTTGTGTCCCTCTCCTTTCCCCCTCGCTGGCGGGGGCCCGTTGTTTTAGGGGTGTCCAAGAAGTTCCAAAAACTAAGGGTCACCAAAAATTTCTATGGGTGACAAGGGGCATTGTCCGGGACTGCCTTTTGGTGGCTTCTTTCAAAACTTTGGGAATTTTTGGTGCAGAGCTCTTTCCCTGCCCCCACTTTTCGGTTGGCTCAAAAACCCCCAGGTTCCCCCACCCTTGCTTGTCAGGCCATGTGGTTTTCCCTTTGTTTCTGCGTAATTTGGGATTGCGCTGCTGCCACAATCGGGTGGAGCTGTGGAGGGTGGAAATTTCCCGGTTTTGCCCCCGTCAACAATGAAGGGCGGTTTAAGGGGGGGGCCGGGGGCTGGGGCTGCAACGCAGCCAGGCGGGGATGAAACGGGTTGGGGAACGGGCGGAAATGCGAACTCAACCTCGGCCCTTTTTCAGCAGGCAGTCCAGACCCGGGGGAGTCTTTAGAAATTTCTGGACGACAAAGGTTTTGACATTTTGCCAGGGAAGGGATGTGTCCCGGGCCCACCCCATCTTAAGGGGGCCAGCAGATTTTTTTTGCCGTTTTTCGCAAAACCCCCCTTGGGCCCCGGGCCCCAAGGTTCTTGGCACCCAGCCCGCGTTGGTTCGTTTGCGGAGAGCCGGGCCCAGCTCCTGGGCCCGTTGTGGGATGGTCTTTCCCAAAAAGATTTAAATTTTAAAAAACGGCCTGGTTTTTTGGGCCGTTTTGCCACAGGGGGACCTTGGGGGGGAAAAAAACCCCCGCCCATCCCCGGGTTTTTTTTAAGAGGGTGCGCCCAGCCCGAGAGCCACCGTCAACCCAAAAAGACAACCCCCCGCTCACCCAGTGAGCTTTTTCACAGAGATATAGTGGCCCTTTTGGCCGGTTTCTTACTGTCCATGTGTCAGTGGTCAGAATGACTTTTCCCGGGCCCCCGATGCAGGACAACGCGTTGAAATTTTTAAAATGAAAACGTGGCTTGGGGGCCCGGGCAGGGCGGGGTTTCTGGCAAAAAAAAATGCCCGCCGGGATCTGGGGTTTTTGGGGGCAGGCAAGGGCCATGAAAGTGGGGAACCCATCTGTGTCCCCAGGAAAAAAGGAAAAAGGGAAAAATTTCCAAAAGGCCCAAAAAGGCCCGGGGAAAAGCCGAAATTTTAGGGGTTTTTGGGTTTGGGGTGGTTTTTGGGTTTTTAAAATGGTTTTTTTTGCTCCCAAACCTGGAAGACAGAAAGGTGGGGTGCTTGACTGGGCGCTCTACGGCATTAAAGTCGTCAAAAAGGCGGAAGGGAAAAGGGGGAGGGGTGGGGGCTTGGTGGTGCTGGTGGTTCTCGGGCGACGGTTGAGGCTGAAGCGGGGGATCCCTGATAATTGAATCTTGGGGACTGGGGAGCTGAAGGGTTCGTTGGTGGGGGCGGAGGAGGGAAAAAGGGGGCGGAAAACAGGGGGTGTGACAGGGGGTTGGGGCCCGGTGTCAGTCTGGCCTTTTTTGGGCCAAATGGGTTTCCTCCCTTTCAACTCATGCATTCGTGCAGTGACTTAGGACATGTTCTTGCCTCTACTTTTGCGTTTCGGCATAGGGGGCAATGACATTTGCTGGGGTTTAATTTAGAAAGGGTTGGTCAAAGGAAAAGGGCCCAGGCTTGAGAGGTCCCGGACCTTTTTTTATGGCCCTTTGCGAGGAGCGGGGGGGTTTTCGCCGACCGTGGGCGGAATCCATATCAGCAGACTTCTGCGGGCCGCTCTCCCCCCTTTTTGGGGGAACCCCACTGACATACCCCATCGTCTTCCTCCTCGTCCAGTGATGAAGCGGGTGCAAGCAAAAATTTTTGCTGAAAAGACCACGTTGGCTCCCCAATGTCGTCATCATCATCAAAACAACACAGGTGGGCCCCGTCGTTCCCTTTACATTCTGCATCCAAAGGGGCTGCGGGTTAAAAAGCAAGAGGGCTGCAAGGCGTTGGGCCGGGCCGCCCGGGATTTTTTTCCGATTTACCGGGTTCCCTTTTTCCTCTCTATGGGATCAGTAACTGGGCGTCAGAGGGAGAGAAAAAAATCCCCTTTTGGGCCCCTTGATCTTTTAACATGCCTTCTGAACCCCCCCGATTTTGTCATCAAAGAGGTCTTCAGAAAATGGATTTCCCCAGCGGTGGGTACACGAGTTTTTCATTTTTTGGGGTGCTTCATGTTGGGGCGGAATGTGGTGTGCTGATGACGAAAATTTGGGGGCGTGACTGGGGGAGAGGAGGAAGCCTGTTTTTGGGTGCAGGTTGCATTTTTAACCCCTGAAGGACAGATTGGGGGACGTGTTCGTTTTTGAGAATTAAAAGGGCCCCCGAAACCCGCGATGAAGGCCCGACGGTCCTGAACTGGCGATCCGCGGCAAAGGTGTTTCGCCGCCAAAGGGGAAGGGGCACCCTTTTCTCGTTCTCCCACCTCCAAAGTCCTACCCCTCTTTGCTCGCTTACCCCCTGAATTTCGCTCCCCTGTTCCCGGGAAAAATAAAAAATTTTAGAAGGTTAAAGGAAAAAAGTTTTGGAAAGTCTCTTATTAAAAAACGGCAAATCACAGCTATTTCAAATCCCTCAATTTAAAACAAAAAAAGCTGGATTCAAATATAACTGCAAAGTGATTATCAAAAAAAAAGATGGCCCGCGCCCCAAAATGGAAAAAAAAAAAGTATCTAAATGTATTAGATAATTTTAAGGTTTTTTGGCACCTTCAATTCACCCGTGGTGACTACCAAAAAATTTCTGGATTCAAATATTTAAAATGCAAAGTTGGGTTTTATCAAAAAAGCTGGCCTGCGCCAAAGTGAAAAAACAAAGTATTGAAAATTTATTTGGATGATACAAGGTATTTTTGGCACCCATCAATTCACCTGTGGTGCTATACAAATTTCGTATTTAAAAATTTAAAAAACAAAGTAGATCTTCAACAAAACGGGGCCCGGCCCAAAATGAAAAAACACAATTTTGAAAAGTATTGGTAAAAAAAGTTTTTTTTTGGGACCCATCAATTTCCCCCTGTGGTGACTACAAATGGTGGATTCAAATTTAACTGCAAAGTAGATCCCATCAAAAAAAGCTTTGGGCCCCCGCCAAAAATGAAAAAACAGTATTGAAATGTATTTGGGTAATACAAGGGATTTTTGGCCCCCCTATCAAATTTACCTGTGGGGGGATATTAAAAATTTCTGTATTAAATTTAACTGCCAAAATAGATCTAAACAAAAAAGCTGGCCTGCGGCCCCAAAATGAAAAAACAACGTATCCCGGAAAAAGTATTGGATAATAAAAGAAAATTTTTTTGGCCCAATTTCCATTTTAACCCGTGGTGAATACAAAATTTTTGGATTCAAATTTAATGCAAAGTGATCTATCAACAAAACTGGCCTGCGCCCAAAAATCAAAAAAAAAACGTAATCTGTTTTGTTTCGTATAATACAAAGGAAAAATTTTTGGGACCTTTCAAATTTACCTTTTGGTGATATAAAAATTGCTGGATTCAAATTTAAGTGCAAAGGGGGATATATCAACAAAAAGGGGGAAAGGGAAAATTGAAAATGAAAACCTATTGAAATGTTTTACTGATTTAATTTTTAAATGGTTTTTTCAAACTAACAAAAAGACCTGCAGTTACTAGAAAAGATGTGTATCCTTTAAGTTCAGGGGGCCCCAAAATCCGGAAATATTTTTAAAAGAAAACGTTAATAATAAAAGCCCATTGCAGTTTTCAAAGGGCTACACTAAGTCTTGGGGAACTTTATCCGGTATTCTTTATAGAGCTTGTCTGTGTTCCCCCGCGGGGGCCCCCCCTCCGCTCCTCCCCGTGACTTTACAGCGGTAGATGTCCCTTTAAAATTCTCTACCTAACTACATAAAATCTTCCAATCTTTTAATCTAACTAAATTGTAAGGATCACAGTAATAGTAGAGGTTTCTCTGTGAAGAAATAGAATAATTTGCTGAGCTGTTTGGACACAAGCAGAGCGCACGTCCTTCTGCTGAGAGACAACTGAGGCTGAACAGGAAACGCTGGTTCTATGTAAAACGAGGTCTGTGATTTTTCCAGCCAATCGCAACCATACACATCCCAGTCATGACATCGCACCACACTCTCCCCCTGCTCTATTCTGTAAGTGATTTGCGGGCCCGCCAAAATGACAGGAAGCGCCGAAATGGCGCGATCTTAATAGATGATGCACAGATTTTAACTTAAATTATCGCATGATCTAAAAATTTCGATCAACATAAAAACTGTGCCGATTTCAACTTTGTCGATAATAATCGCTCAACACTACCAGCCATGGTCAGTGGTGGCAGCGGAAACACCGCTACTAGGTTTTCACCGTGGAAGAGGTCCAGGACCTGTGAAGCTGGGGCCTTTTTCGATCAAGACTCAAATTTGACAACCGACATCATATACCGGATTTGCCGTCAATGCGTCAGTAGAGGGAAGAATCTAAAGAGTTTAACCACCACGATCATGAACGGGCACATGCATCTAAAGCATGAATTGATGTGGAGGAATCATTTGGAGAAAAAAGGCCACACAGGTCCCGGGCTTCCAACCACTGTTACATCCTCTGTTTCCTCCTCCGCCAATTTACAAGACCATGTGGTCCTCTGCTGCTCATGTCCCAGAACAGCATGAGCAAGCACCAGCCCCAGTGCCAGACACTGTCACCCAATTACCACCACCACCACCAGAGACACAGCCTACCCCTTCTCATTCCACCAGTCTGACTTGCACGCCATACAGCGGCCAGTCCGGCCTTCTGTGTACCAGGTTTGGGAGCGTAAGAAATTCTTTCACCCCAACCATCCCAAAGCCAAAAGCCTGAATGTCGGCATTGCCAGGCTCATGGCCTTGGAAATGTTGCCTTTCTACCTGGTGGTCACAGATGGGTTCTGCCACATCATTGCCCTGGCATACCCCCAATACCAGATGCCCAGCAGGCATTTCTTTTCCCAAAAAGCCATCCCTGCCCTGACCAACCACGTGTCCGAAAAAATCTCAAGCACATTGGCAGCAAAGTCCATCTGACCATAGACACATGGACTAGTAAGTACGGTCAAGGCCGTTACATCTCTGTGACAGCCCACTGGGTGAGTTGGGTGGATATGGATGTCTCTGGTGATTATGGTGGGTCTCAGGCTTGGCGGACACTCTTCCACACTGCTGGGATAGTGCAGGTTTCAGATCACCAAGCTCCACAGGTAGCATTACATGCCAGGAGAAACCAGGCCGTGTTGAAATTAATGTGTCTTGGAGACCGTCAACACACAGGTCAAGAGCTGTGGATGGCTGTGCGCAATGAGACCGAGCTGTGGCTGGGTGATAAGAACCTGGTGCCAGGCAAGGTGGTGTGCCACAACAGGGAAAATCTCCGTGCTGTCCTTAAGATCAGTAGGGTTGCGCACATCCCTTGCCTGGCACACATCATGAACCTGGTTGTGCAGAAATTTCTAAAGCGCTACCTAGGTCTTGACTGCCTCGAGGAAAGCTCGAGGTCTGAGCTCACACTTCTGACGTTCCCGCCCTGCTTCAGCCCGACTGGCTGAGTTGCAGCTTCATCTTGGCCTCCCCGTCAACCGTCTCATTGTTGACGTGGCAACATGCTGGAATTCCACCGTCCACATGCTCCAGCGATTGTAGCAACAGTGTAATGCCATTATGCAGTACGGTATGAAGAGGCGCATGGTATTACAAGCAGTGGTGCGGGCCTCGGGGTGTTCAGCCATAGAGAGTGGAGGCAGGTGAAGGATCTCTGCACCATCCTTGCCAGTTTTGAAAACGCAACCAAAATGGTCAGTCAGGACAATACCCTTGTCAGCATGACCATTGTGGTGATATTTGTTCTGGAACAAGTGTTAGATACTCTGAAGCAGCAGGTCTCAGCAGTGACGGAGGATGAGGTGGACACAGATGCTGACAGAGAGCCTTACTCACCGTCGGATCTAGAAGGCCTGACTGTTTCTCAACTTTATAGGACTCCGTTAGGTGGTGGTTCGGGGTCCAGGGCTAGTGCAGGGTGGCACTTCAGCTCTCAGCGTACAGCGTATGAGGCTAAACAGGGCTGTGGTGATGCGGAGCATGAGGAAGCGGAGGAGGAGGCATGGCTGTACACCGACGGTACCGATGTCCCTGCAGTAGTAAGAGGTTGGCACAGATTTTAGGAGGAGGAGGAAGAGGAGGAAGATCTGTTTAGTGCCCCTCGACCCCGAGGCTTTGGAAATCCTGGCTGCATCTCACACATGAGTGATTGGATGCCACCCTTACCTGCAACATGATCCATGCATCAAGGCAATCAAAATGAACAGCAGTTTACTGGGTGGCCACCCTCCCCTTTATCCACGTTACAAATCGAAAGTCAGCAATTTCCTTCCACCCAAAAACATTGACAGTAGAATGCAGGAATTTGAGACCGTGCTCATTGATCAGCTCGAGACATCTTTTGCATCTTCTTCACGTTCTGCTGTCACGGTGGAACAACATCAGCAACATGACAGCAGTAGAGTGGCAAGTAGCAGCAGCAGCAGCAGCAAGCAGTGTGGCAGAAGCCTAATGGTTGACCTGTGGCAATCATTATTTACCACCTCACCTCAAACGTATCCGGCTTTCCCCTGGGAACGTGGATCGCTTGACTTTTATCAAAATGAATCAAGAGTGGATCTCTGATGATTTTGTTGCCCCGGTTGCCGAGGTCACAGATTAGTAAACTGTAGCAGGCCTACTTCACAATGTGAAATACACATTCCAAATAAAAAAAAAATGGTCCTATTGAAAAAACTGTATTCAAAATAATCATTTCTTATTGCTAATTGTATTCAGAGTGTCCAAAAGATCATTTTACTGGTTTTGTGGTCAGGCGACTGTAAAAGACACCAATAGTGAAGGTCTTATTGAAAAAAACCTTATTCCAAATACGCATTTCTTCTTGTGTCAATGGTTTTGGGGTTCTTTCTTTCTGTAAAAAGACAGCAATAGTCAAGGTCCCATTCCAAAAAAATCATGTTTAAAAAAACTCTTTTATTCGTGCTAATTTTATAGAGTGTCGAAATGGTGATTTTTGCTGCTTTTGGGGTCATGCTGCTGTAAAACACAGCAATAGTCAAGGTTCTACTCAAATAAATCTTGTTTCAAATACTCATTTCTTCTTGCTAAGTTTATTCTAAGTGTCCATAAGGTTTTTTTCTGCGGGCTTTGGGGTCAGGCTACTGTAAAATCCTAATCCTAATTGCCAGTTGGGAATTATAGGGATTTAAGAACACTTGTGATTTGCTATCTTTGGAGTACAGTTCTTCAATAAGAGACTGTGAACAAATCTAGACCTTTTTAATATTTATATTTTTGAATATGACCTGTCATCGCTTGGTCGGTTCTCTGTGCATCTCATTTCTGAGTGGCGCCAATCTGTTCTTCAGTGCTTAACGCACCCTGCATTCAGTGGTTTTAACTCCTCTTCCTCTCAGTCACGGCGACAAATATGGTCATCATCATGATCAGTACAAACTGAAGCAAAGACGGGCCAAATGTCACCCAACAAAACAGACCCCACTGGTTAATCCGTATTCTGAAGAGCTCTTTGATGACACAATGCGGTTGGGGTCAGAAGGCATTTCAAAAGATCAAGGGACCCAAAAGAATGATTTTGTCTGTTCTGATGCCCAATCGCTGATGCCCTCAGAGGAGGATAAGGAAGCAGGTTCCTCTCTTTTGGCTGGACTCGTCATTTTTAAGGTTGGACAATGACAAACACCAGAGGCAAAAGGCATGGAACACGGTATATGTTCTCCAGACCCTTCCTTTACATGAATTTCTGCCTTTGTCAACATACATGCGCATCTACAAGAAGGGCAACATTGTGTACATTAAGGGTATGGGCACCATACAAAAAGGCATGCCACCTAAATGCTATCATGGCAAGACTGGCAGAATCTACAATGTTAAACAGCATGCTGTGGGTATAATTGTGAGCAAGCAGATCCAGGATAAAACCCTTGCCAATAGAATCTACGTCCATGTGGAGCACATTCGCCACTCCAAGAGCAGAGAACGTTTCCTCCAGCGCATCAAGGAAAACGTGAGAAAGAGAAAGGAAGCCAAGGAGAAGGGCACCTGGGTGGAACTGGAACGTCAGCCAGCATTTCCAAGTGAAGCTTACTAAGTCCGCATTTGTGGAAAGGAATCTGAGCTCCTTGAGCCCATTCCCGACGAGTTTATGGCATAATTTGACAATATCCTTTGCAAAATATTCTATTGTTGCTTAAGCATAAGGATGTAATGGTGCTACGTAAGGCTTTTTCAAATTTTATATGGAGGGGCAAGCGCTCTTGAATAGGCATAAATTTCTCAAGCGCTACCCAGGTCTTGACTGTCTCCTGAGGAAGGCTTGAGGTCTTAGCTCACACTTCCGAAATTCGCACACTGCTTCGGCCCGACTGTCAGCGTTGCAGCGTCATCTGGACATCCCCATCAACCGTCTGCATTTCTTCGTGCAAATTGTATTGGGAGTGTCCATGAAGGCATTTCTGCTGCTTTAGTGTTCATGCTGCTGTAAAAGAAAGCGATACTCAATGTCCTACTAAGAATAATCTTGTTTGAAATAGTCATTTCTTCCTGCAAATTTTATTCTGATGGCCAATAAGGGGATTTTTGCTGGTTTTTAGGTCAGATCACTGTAAAAGACAACAATAGTAAAGGTCATATTGGAAAAAAGCTTATTTCGCAGACTCATTTCTTATTTCACATGCCTCAAGGCAATCAAAATGAACAGCGGTTGCTGGGTGTCCACCCTCCTTGATCCATGTTACAAATCACAAGTCAGCAAATTCCTTCCATTGACACACATTGACAGTAGAATGCAGGAATTTGAGACAGGGCTCATTGACCACCTGGAGACATCTGTTGCATTTTCTTCATGTTCTAATGTCACGATGGAACAACGTCAGCAACGTGATAGCAGTAGAATAGCAAGAAGCTGTAGCAGCAGCGGCAGCATTGAAAAAAATCTTGTTTGAAATAGTCAATTTCTTCTTGCGAATTTTTATTTTCAGTGTCCATAAGGGCATCTGTGCTGGTTTTGTGGTCAGGTCACTGTAAAAGCCTCTTGAGAAAGCTTGGCGAAACGTGCGTCGAGGCTATCCCATTTCCTTGGCAGTGCATCTCCTCCATTCCTGTATACACTTGGTAATGTATTGTGTGTGAGAGGTGTGGCATTATTGTATGCCCATCTTGATGTGTCTATATACTATTTAATCACTTGATCTCTAATATAAGACATTTCAACACTAATGTTAAATACTATAGGTTATACAACTTAGAAGACTTTCTATATTCAGGAATGGTGTGATATGTATGCCTTGTTTGATATGGGCATTATTTTTAATTGTTTTTAGCCTTAAAGGGGTTGTCTCGCTACAAAGAATAGCTTTCAAATTGTAGGGAACACAAAATAAAGACATTTTCCAAATATATTGCATTGTTCCTCTGTTTTCCCTAAAGAGATACAAGTGAATTTATTACCTCCTTGGCTATTTCAGTTCCCTCAGTAACTGACCTGTAAACAAATCTCCCCGGGCTGTTTGTTCAATGAGATAACAGAGAGTGAGTCATCACACAGGTCTGCAGTGTCAGTCAGTGTCCTGTGCTGCCAGACAGTAAAAAGCATGATTTATCTCAAGTAAACAGCTCTGTAATTAGGGCTTTTGTTTTGGGGATCAGATAAGAAGTCCTGAGAGTAGTTTGAGAAGCTAATCTAATCTAATTAGCATCTGAAAGCACAACGAAGCTGTACAAGCACAACGGAGCTTATGCAAATTAGTCTGAACCAGGAAGTGACAGAGAATTTCTTTCATGCATTCTTTGAAACCCTGTGGGGAGACAACTCCTTTAAATTTGTACTATTTGTGACATATTAGTTTTTAATATTTATTATTGAATTAATAAATATTGTCAATATATATTTTCCTATGACTTTTTTGTCATTGTATTCTTTATTGGTTAACACTGTAAAATACACCAATAGTAAAAGTCATAAAAAAAAGCTTATTTCACATATTCTTTTATTCTTGCTAATTTTATTGAGTGTCCGAAAGGTCTTTTCTGCTGCTTTTGTGGTCATGCTGCTGTAAAAGACAGCGATAGTCAATTACCTATTCAGAAAAATCTTGTTTGGAACATTCATTTCTAAGTGGAATTTTATTGTGATGGTTTATAAGGGCATCTGTGCTGGTTTTGGGGTCGTGCTGCGGAAAAAGACAGCAATAGTCAATGTCCTATTCACTAACATCTTGGGCCACATGTATGAAACTATTTAGGTCTAAATCTCTAGTAATTTATGGGCAAGAAAAGTGATTTTTAGACCTAACCAGGTTCCTACATGTGGCATCTTGTTTGAAAGAGTCAATTTCTTCTTGCACATCTTTGTTCTGAGTGTCCATAAGGGCATCTGTGCTGTTTTTGTGGTCATGCTGCTATAAAAGATAGCAATAGTCAATGTACCATTCAGAAAAATCTTGTTTGAAATAGTCATTTCTACCTGCAAATTTTATTCTGATGGTCAATAAGGGCATTTTTGCTGGTTTTGTGGTCAGGTCACTGTAAAAGACACCAATAAAGTAAAGGTCAAATTGAAAAAAAGATTATTTCACATACTCATTTCTTCTTGCTAATTTTATTCTGAGTGTCCATAAGGGCATTTTTGGTGGTTTTTGGGTCATGCTGCTGTAAAAGACAGCGATAGTTAATGTACTATTCACTAAAATCTTGTTTGAAATGGTCAATTTCTTCTTGCGAATTTTATTCTGAGTGTCCATAAGGGCATCTGTGCTGGTTTTGAGGTCATGCTGCGGTAAAAGACAGCGATAGTCAATGTCCAATTCAGGAAAATCTTGTTTGAAATAGTTATTTCTACCTGCAAATTTTTATTCTGAGTGTCCATAAGGGCATCTGTGCTGGTTTTGGGGTCAGGTCAACAATAGAAAAGGTCGTATTGAAAAAAAACTTATTTCACAGACTCATTTCTTATTTCACATGCCTCAAGGCAATCAAAATGAACAGCTTTTACCGGGTGGCCACCCTCCTTGATCCACGTTACAAATCAAAAGTGAGCAATTTCCTTCCACCCACACAAATTGACAGTAGAATGCAGGAATTTGAGACAGGGCTCATTGACCAACTGGAGCCATCTGTCTTCATGTTCTAATGTCACGGTGGAACAACGTCAGCAACGTGATAGCAGTAGAATGGCAAGAAGCCGTAGCAGCAGCAGCAGCATTGAAAAAATCTTGTTTGAAATAGTCAATTTCTTCTTGCAAATTTTTATTCTGAGTGTCCATAAGAGCATCTGTGCTGGTTTTGGGGTCATGCTGCGGTAAGAGACAACGATAGTCAATGTCCTAGTCACAAAAATCTTGTTTGAAATACTCTTTTCTTCTTGTTAATGTTATTCTGAGTGTCCGTAAGGGCATCTGTGCTGGTTTTGGGGTCATGATGCGGTACAAGACAGCAATAGTCAATGACTGTCCTATTCAGAAAAATCTTGTTTCACATACTCATTTCCTCATGCTAATTTTATTTTGAGTGTCCATAAGGGCATTTTTGCTGGTTTTGGAGTCAGGCTACTGTAAAAGGGATGCTAGGGCAGTACTCCGGTCTGGGGCCCTATTCAAAAAGGGGCCCAGTGATATGTTAAAAATAGGAACTAGTAATGGGTGGGGGACAATTTGATTTAGCTGCATGTGGCCCTGAAACGCTTAATAGATGACTGATGGCAGCCCTGGCTACCACTGCACCCAATATAACTACAACCCTGACAGCTGAACCTCCGTGTTCCCTGTTGGGATGTTCTTGCTGCCACCACATAAATAACATGTTCGTGGGCCCTGGTGCAAAAAGTAATAGGGGGCACCTGCAAGTTACCATGTGCCATTTCCAATACCGGTGTCTTCTTATGTGTCAAGAGGGCCCCATAGCAGCTGCTACCGCTGTACCTGCTGTAGCTACGCTGTCCTCATCTTTTCAGTTAGTCACTGAAAGGAATGAATTATTTTAGCCTGTGAATTTTTTTTCTGTGACTCTTAGAGCCCAATTGTCTTCACTAAGTTGTTCCACGTATTCACTTTACTGTTGTGGATGGTAATTTCAGCTTCTCCTCACCTGTTTCGGTCTAAAAATTAACCTGATCATCTTCTCCCATTGACTTTAATGGGGCTCGGCGATTGATCGAAATCAAGATAGAAAATCGGCACAATTTTCTTCGAAATCTGTAATCTAGATCTAGATTTTTTCACTGATCGCTCATCACTACTCAGTACAGTCCTTCTTATATAATAGGTGGGCATCAGCTGGTGACGTCACTCTGTTCACTCACTCCACACTGCACTTCACTTCAACAATTTATTGATAGTTAAATAGGGGCTTATAACATTTGTCTGTTCAGTGGATTTGACAGTCATTTTTACTTTAAATCAAAAAGGTTCAATCTGAATTTACTTTGGACACAATAGAAGATAATTCTGAGGTCCACGTCCATCACTTCAGAACATGTTCTAATGTACTTTTTATTCCATTGAAAACTTATTTCACAAACATGATATCAATCAATAAACAGTAATTTGTGAATCAACCTATAAGAAATACACAAACTGCTAAGTGATTGGCTCTGAGGTCAGCTCCCAAAGAGGTTGTTTTGAACTGGATATTTAGGGCCCAATCTTTGTATAAAAGTCTGAACCCACCAGATGATAGTAGTATAATGTTGTACCGTGTTAGCCATAGAAAGTAGTAGAAGAGTGAAGAGATCAGGCGATACCTTTTAGAGGCTATCTGAGTATACTCAGTTAGCCTCTAAAAGGTATCGCCTGATCTCTTCTCCCACCAGATGATGTCATAGTTTTCTGGTCTAAACCTATATTTAAAACTTTCTGGCATCAACAATATTAAATGTATTGGAAAATACCGCAGCTGAAAATACACTCATTAACACAAACACATTAACTGTGCAGACTGTGGACATTAGGTAAGCCTTTTTGGTAACTTGCAGACTCTTCTGTTTTGTGCTGGACCAATTTATCTACTGTTCCATTGTGTTCTGCAAGTAGCATAATGTAGTAGGTATTTACTCTGTATCTTTAATCTAAGGACAGAAAGTATAACATCAATAATAAACTTTCCTTGTGAAATACCCTAGCAACTTACACTTATCTAACAGGAGAGATATTACCCTGAAAGGGATAACTCCATTTTAGCCATCAATTGTCTCTAAAAAAGCACCTTTTTCCATCACAATGGAGTGCTGGGGGCTCCAGAAGCAGAAGCTGCGTGGAAAAGTAAACAAGTAGGTGAACACCATGGTATCCATAAGCACAAGCCACGCCACGGTGGTAGTCAGTATCGGACTGGGATGCCTTGGGCTCACCAGTGAAGTTGAATCTTGGGGACTACGAGGGAAGTTGATTAATTCTTAAGGCCCATTCTACAGCTACTGTGCAAAACTGAATATACTGCATATTTCCTCTGCTTTTCTCCCAGAAATGGGTCCACTTTGCCCAGGGGCCTACTGGTGATTCCCTCTACTCCACTGTGGCCCAATCCAAATCTTGTGGTAGTCAGCATGCATTCTGTTAAATTCCTTTATAACTGTATTTCACATAATTTTTTAATACCGTATAATAATTTTGTTTGCCTTACATTCTACCACCAGTTCATGGGCAGCCCAAGATTTTATTATTGGGGTGCTGTAGAGATAATATAATCTCTGGTCGAACCCTAACGACTTGATTATTTGTCTGAAAACTAAAAAAATGGCTTGCTGTTAAAATACAAAGTTAAGAAAGAAAAGATTTCTGGATCTTTTGAATAAAAAAGAAGACTGACATGGTCCACAGACTAGGACTTTTCAGAAACTACAGCAACATGTAGTCCACCACAATAAATAAAGCTACTTTCCAGTTAGTCTGAAAAAAGGTACCACTTCAAATTAAAAGGAATTGTTCTGCGTTCATCACATGTCAATGAATCACAATTAATTAATAAGCACTTTTGTTTCTGAAAAGGACTAAATTCTAGAAATTCTCAAAAAATATTGAACCATGATATATAGATCTCAACTTAAAAGGGGCTACAATACAGCATGAAAGTCAACAGAAACATAGTAAGACTAAAAAGATGGATAATTGCAAAGCATGCCTCCAAGTTAGTACCACAAAAACTTACAAACCAGTAACTTCTGGAAAGAAATAAACAAGTAATGACTTTGCAGATGACAAATTAAGTTGTGTATCTCTGCAGGTGGTAAAGCATATTCTTACCCATGGATTAGACATGTAAGCAAAGGTAAATAAAGACTATTACCACATACATTGCTGTTCTGATTGTGCTTCCTTTCAGAATTTGAACATTTCTTATCTGCTGTTTGTGTACGCAAGATTACCTAAGCTAATGACCATCTCTTTCTGTTTTCATTGCTCCAACTGCCATGGCCAGGATGGTCAGGATGATTATATCACTCCCTGCTGTGTCTTATCAGTAGCACTAGAGGTTATTTATCTATGTTACTGACAAACTTGCCTGATGCATGCCTGAGGATGTGTGTCAAGCATACACATGAAATGAGTAGCTTTATTTTAATAATGCACCACTCAGCATATTCTATCTAGCTACATTTATCTACAAAATTCCAGTGCGTAGCACCATTTGCAATTCCACAAATAGATTCTCTGTCCAGAGATCACTGCAACTTATACAATTAGAGACGTATGGTATCTGTGTAATAAAACTGGTTGGTACAAAGCGTCACCCATAACAATCACCTAACTATGGCTCCTAGTGCTCAGATACCCAAGGACTTCAGGAGAGCTGCATTGTAACCAACTGAGCAGTCACTGGAAACAATAACATGACGCTTATATCCAATAAAATACTAGAAGAGACTCTCTTCAATGGATGACAACTGGAATGATGGCGAGACTGATGGTGGTACAATAACAGACGGTAACCATGAATAGATACAAACAGATAATGAACAGCAACAAACAAGTAATTACCCTAACTTAGTTTCCCTGAATCTTTCTTGATCTATCTTTAATGCTGACCCTAACAACAAACACTACTGATAGAGATGGGCGAATTTCTCAAAATTCTGGTCGCCGACTTCGCCGAATTTTCTGACAAAATCCGTTTCGGTCCGAATTACTTCGGGACGAATTGCGTTAAAAACAGCTATTTCCAGGCTGCAGAGAGCCTGTAGGGTGCTGTAGAATGTTGTGCCATGCTTAAATATGCAGAGGGAGCTTGGTTTGGTCTTCATACAATGCTGTGTTTTAGTATGACACGCACATGACTGCCGCCGCTATTAGAATCGCTTCACTCTAAAATTCCCTGGGCACTTACGGGGGCAAAACTGACCAAAAAACTGAAGCGGGAATGCAGCCTGATAAAGTCATGGCAGCACCAGCTGGAAAAAAACAAGCTGAGGGCTAAGATCCTACCATAGCGTCAAAGAACACAGTAGTAGGTTACTGGAGCCGCCACAGATCGCAGCACAGTAAGGGGACGTCACAGCAGGGGTCACTCCATGAGGCCAGAGCTTTAAACCGTCACAAAATATGACAGAACCTGTTCTGTTAAACGCTGATACATGTAGAGGCCCCCCCCGAATGAGTGGAGAGGGTGTCGGCAGTAATTTTGCGTTGACGTCTCTGATCATTTTGCCCTTCCTTTCATCCGTCAGTGTCCGCTTTCAATCGGTCAATAATCCATCAGTATTGCTAAGGCCAAAAACAAACAGGAGTTGATCCAAAACAGAGATGACCAGTAAATGGGATATTTGCATGTCTTCTGTGTTCTGTATCCACTCCTGCTTTTGGCTAGACAATCCTGATCCTTCCCATTCCTTCTGACAGGTGAAAAGAAGGGGAAAACTAAACATAGTGGCAATGTCATAGAGTGGTGAGGGTGGAAACAGCATTAGGAAACCACAGGTTGTTCCAGTGAGACAGCAGTCACTTGGCAGAAGCATGAGTAGGCCACAGAGTGGCACAATGACACAGTGTGGAGATGATATCATCAACAGCAGCAGCATAAGGTCAGACAGTGGCACAATGACAGAGTGTGGAGGTGGCACCAACAGGAGTAGGCCACAGAGTGGCACAATGACAGAGTGTGTAGGTCACGGCAGCAGCCACAGCAGCAGCATGAGGTCAGACAGTGGCACAATGACATTCTGGAGGTGGAAAAAACAGGAGTAGGCCACAGAGTGGCACAATGACAGAGTGTGGAGGTCACGGCAGGAGCAACAGCAGCAGCATGAGGTCAGACAGTGGCACAATGACAGAGTGTGTAGGTCACGGCAGCAGCCACAGCAGCAGCATGAGGTCAGAGAGTGGCACAATGACAAATTCTAGAGGGGGAAAAAACAGGAGTACGCCACAGAGTGGCACAATGAAAGAGAGTGGAGGTGACGGCAGGAGCAACAGCATGAGGTCAGAGAGTGGCACAATGACACAGTGTGGAGGTCACGGCACCAGCAACAGCAGCAGCAGCATGAGGTCATAGCATGGCACGATGACAGAGTGGGGAGGTGGGTGGCAATACCAGTCCCTGGTAAAGATGGTGGTAGGCAGATGGAGAAACTGGCAGCAGATTTGTGGCATCAGGCGGGTGGCGGCATCAAAATAGTGGCTGAGGCAGGTAGTGGCTGCGGCACTTTGCAATGAGCCTGATTTCGGAGGGCATGCGGGAGATGGGGCGCACTAGAAGCGTATGAAGCTATATGTATATAGCTTCAGTGCAGCAATTCCAGGCGCATTCCTGCTGGAACAGGTAAACCACTTTCAAAGTGGTTTACCTGAGCCAGAAATGTCGTATTAGCACTAGATTGCACCTGATTTATGATCAGCTGTAGAGAAGGTTCATAAATCTGACGCATTCTACACTATTATAATGCAAAGAAAAATTGGCATCTAAACGCCAAAAATCATAAATGTCATCCAAAATATTTTTTTTCTTCTTTGGATTTAGAGGATAAATGTATAGTAAAAATTTTGATGCAACTTTTTAACCTGCACAATTTCCACCTAAATTAAGTGTAAACTGAAAATAATGCAGCCTTTTATGTTTTCATATATGGCAGTCTTTAGACTTGGATATATGAAACTGTGCTGTACAGATCTGTAATATCACTTCCATTATATAGGCCCGTACTGTAACTCTAAAGGAGACTTGTATGATCAGGTTTTTCACACTATTCTGGCGTAAAATGTGCCAAAGTGAACCGGCTATGATGTCTAATGCAGCAAATGAAACTGTTAGGTGCATTGTTCATAAGACTCGACACTTTGTAATGTGCCTAACACGTGGGGGTGTTCTGGGGGCGTGGCGCACCACACTCTATTAGTACTATTAGACACATATATGAATGTGGTTTGGCAAAACTAGACGCATTACTGCTCGAACGGGCAGACCTATTTTAATGTGGTCTGTCTGAGCCTGAGGAGTCGAAGTGGAGCTAGATTTGCTGTTAGGGAAAAAAATGTCAACTATTTCTCAACTTACACCAGTACAATAAAGGAAAGTAATTTATGATAGTTGTCAAACTATATAAAATAAAATTATTTAAATTGAATAAAAAATGATATCATGTCAAATTAATAAATATATATAATATCCAAAAAATATAAAAATATCTCCTACAAAATGTATTTAAAATTAATTTAATCTAAAACAAATTTTTACATTAAATACCCCACTGATGATGTTGTTCAGGTTTCAAAATTTTTAATTTTTACTACATTCAATTTTAAAATTATTATTGCTGCTCTCACCCTTTATTCTGCATACAGAAAGAGCCAGCACACCACAGTTCTTGCTGCGACCTGTGGTTCACCAAACAGGATCAGTACCATAGTTTCTATTCATTGACATGCAATTCTAATAACTTTCTTTTATTTCCAGTCTATATATAGCCTTTATACATATTAGGCGCATTACTTACGCGCCTAAGTTCCATAATGCGCCAAACACACAGGCGAGGCGCGATGAACTTTAGACACCATTTATGAATGCACAAAAACCACTTTAATGCATTCAGGGGCTTTAAACACTGAAAAATAGATACAAAAATACAATTCGATCCGCTTAGTTCCATACATATCTTCCTAAATGTATTTGTTTGAAAGTAAAACAGAATTTTCTAAAGATTATATGGATCTGTGAATTTAAAAAAATGTAGCATGTTCTAATGCAGATGTATTCTTCTCATAGCATTACCTCATACAATGTCAATAATACATAATTCCAGGAAAGAAATTATGAAATCACTGCACTTAAAGGATGTTCACCAAGGTTATTTTGGTTCCATAAAACATATCGTATATACTCGAGTATAAGCCAAGTTTTTCAGCACAAAAAATGTGCTGATAAACCTCCCCTCGGCTTACACTCGAGTCACTGTTGGTGCTCGGGCGCTGTGATGGCCCGTGCACCGACAGGGTCGCTTCAGTTATATGCGACTCCTCATGGAGCACATATAGCTGAAGGCCGAGTACAGCTGACAGCCTCCGGGCGCTGCGATGGCCCAGACGCTGTCAGCGATCTCCTCCCCTGTATGCGACTCCTCCGGAGCGCACACAGGTGAAGAGATACCACTGCGGAGCAGAGAACGAGCGCTCCATGCTCCGCAGTGGACTCCGGGCGGCCGCAACCTCGCGGCCGTCCGGAGTTTCCAGCACAGGCAGCGTTTGTCATCACGCTGCGAGCGCGGCCTGATGACATCACCCGCCTGTGCCGAGAAGACCGAGGAGCGCATGGGAGGCGGAGCAGCGGGAAGACCGAGCAGCGGGGAGCCAGGTAAGTGTTTTTTTTGTTTTAAAACCCTGCCTATAGCCTGCCTAGAGTACCTATACCTGCCTACACCCTGCCTACAGCCTACCTATAGGACCTATACCTGCCTATACCCTGCCTACAGCCTACCTATAGGACCTATACCTGCCTATACCCTGCCTACAGCCTACCTATAGGACCTATACCTGCCTATACCCTGCCTACAGCCTAGCTATAGGACCTATACCCTGCCTTCAGCCTACCTATAGGACCTATACCTGCCTATACACTGCCTATAGCCTACCGAGAGGACCTATACCTGCCTATACCCTGCCTACAGCCTACTTATAGGACCTATACCTGCCTATACCCTGCCTATAGCCTACCTAGAGGACCTATACCTGCCTATACCCTGCCTATAGCCTACCTAGAGGACCTATACCTGCCTATAGCCTACCTGGAGGACCTATAACCTGCCTATACCCTGCCTATAGCCTGCGTAGGGGGACCTATAACTGCCTATAGCCTGCCTAGGGTGCCTATACCTGCCTATAGCCTGCCTAGGGGGACCTATACCTGCCTATAACGACCTATACCTGCCTAGGGTGACCTATACCTGCCTATACCCTGCCTAGGTTGACCTATACCATGCCTATAGCCTGCCTAGTGGGACCTATAATTGCCTATAACGACCTATACCTGCCTATAACCTGCCTAGGGGGACCTATACCTGCCTATAACGACCTATACCAGCCTAAAACCTGCCTATGGGGGACATATAGCTGCCTATATCTGCCTATGGGGGACATTAAACTACCTATACCAGCCTATATCTGCCTATGGGAGGACATTAAACTGCTTATACCAGCCTATATCTGCCTATGGGGGACATTAAACTGCCTATATCTGCCTATGTAATTTTTATTGGTATCTATTTTTATTTTTTAAAATTCACCAGTAGCCGCTGCATTTTTCACCCTAGGCTTATACTCGAGTCAATAAGCTTTCCCGGCTTTTGTGGCAAAAGTAGGTGCCTCGGCTTATACTCGGGTCGGCTTATACTCGAGTATATACGGTACCTCAAACAAATGAAAGTAATTTTTTTAATTAATGACATATGTTTTCAAGATTAAATAAAGTAAAAATAAACTAAAATTACATTTTTAATATTAAGGAAAAAATTATGGAATCACCTAGGAATGTTCATTCCTAAAACAAATTCTGTCACAAGTGTTAAAATGAAAAGTAATATTAGTTTAGTTACAAAAGTGGAAGTTAACCAAATAAAGAAAAAATAAAATTCTTCTATTTGGGCCCCCCCCTAAAAATTGCAAACTTACCCGGTGCTGTTTTATGTTTTTTTTCAATTTTCCCGCATATTGTTTTAAAACCTGTAAATTTGCAAAAATTTTATGGTGAGTGCTTTTGAAAAATTTTTTCTTATATGGGTTTTTCTAAGAAAATTTTGCTTTGGAAACCCTTTGGGACTATAAGGGACTACTATTTATTACACTTTAATAAAAATGCAGGTATTATTCCCTTTAAATTAAAAGGGAAAAAAAGGGAATCCCCCTTTCATCTTAATTAAAAATGCTGGGGCCCTGGCTAATTTTAAAGAAAACATGGGGACCCCAAAAAGACCAATTTTGAATTGAAACAATAGAAAGTATTTTAAAACTCATTCAAGATGAAAATTAAAAAAAGCATAATAAAGAAAACTTTCGGGCAGTTTGATCAAGGAAATCATCAGGGTGAAAAACCCCAAAGGGAAATGCCTCATACTACTTGCTACTCAATAAACTTTTTTCATCCCAAGCCCTAAAAATTCCCCTTTGACTCAGTTTTTAGGGTCCCTTTATACTTCGGGCTCTTTCTTTGGGCTTGGGCATCTCCCACAGCTCCAAAAAGCTCCCAAAAACTTTACACCTCTTGGGTGACCCGATACTCTCGCCACCCCCGGGAAAAAGACAGGGATGCAAAAATTTTTACTTTTAAGTAGCTGGCTACCCAATGACTACACTTAAACCAACTTGATTTGTTAGTGTTTTAAAAACTTTGCTTTTCCAGGCCTCAAAACAGCATATCAAAAATAATAGGTTTCCCCCACCCCGAAAAGTTTTGGGCCCGGGGAACCAGCGCAAACCTTTTTTCAAGCCCTGCTTTCACACACCTTTTTGAAAAGGACCGTGGGGTCCAAATTTTATTTATGCATTTTCCCCCAGACAGGTCCCAAATCATTGATTTAATTGCAGGTCCCGCTTTTGGGACCCCCCCAAAGGGGTCTGCCAAAAAGGCCCCCGAAATTATCTCTCAGCATCTTTCCCCCTTTAACATTAAGTCTGATGAAAAATGGGCCCGCACCCACAAACACTGGATTTTTCATGGACCCACAACAATGCTGGCACCACCTCCTTTTGATAACTGACAGCAAAGGAGTAATTTATGTTGTCAGCTCACTGTTAGGCTCAGTCCACATGAGGAGGATTTCAAGTCAGAAACCAAAATGGATTTCCCAAACAGAAAACCATGTTTAAAACTGAAAGAAAATTTTTCCCATTGACCTCAATAGAAAATATGAGTTGTAGTTCTTGTAACGCATATTTTGATAATCGGTTTTCAAAGCCAACACACAGTAGAAAAAACTTTGAACATGTTCATTCCTTGGTCATATTTAGGGATGAGCAAATCGAATCCGATGGGTTTCAATTTGTTTGGGGTTTTCAGGAAAAATTTTTATCCTAAAATAAACCAAAGTTCCTTTTGTTTTGTGGTTTAAAGAATCGTCTTTTTTTTTTAAAATGGCCCACGAGGCCCATGGCTTTAAAATGGAGCAAAGAACTATGGGAAAAGGAACACCCTCAAAGCCATGAATGCAGCCAATCAGCAGCCAGCCAGCTTCTGGATTTCCAAAACCCCCATAAAAAGGGCCATTCATTTTTCATTTATTTTTCCCAAATTGCCCCAAGGGGTCTCCTTTTGTAATTGGGTCTCTCTGCCCCAGCACAAAATTTCAAATCGTTTCCAAAATTTTTTTTTTTTTTTTTTTCTTTAGATTGTTATAGTTTTCGCGGGAAAAAAAACACTACACAGTGTGGTGTTTATATTTCAACATGTTTTTTGAACCAAATGTTTTTTTTAATTTGGGTTTTTTTCTCTGTGCCAAAGGTTACTAGTTGTGGGGAACACCCTCTCCATTAAAGTATTTTGGGATATTGCTCTCTGTTTCCAAAGAGTAAAATTTTTTCACTTTTTGTGGTTTAACCTTTTTTTTAAATCAGTTTGGGGAAATTTTTTACCCTAACACATCTCCATTACAGTCAGTTCAAATCCCTTTTTTATATTGCGCCTTGGGCCCAAAGCTTTTATTTTTTTTCCCTTTTAAGGTGAAACACCTAGCAAAAATTTCAGCTTGTTATTTATCATATACCCCCTTTTCCAAATTTCAGCCAAATTCAAATCTTTTGGGATATTTTTTTCTCTGCCCAAACAAATTACTTTTTTCACTTATAAGTGAAATGAGCAGTAGTAAAAAAATTTTTAGTTCGATTAAAAACCTCAAACTTTAGTGTGTTCGGTTTGAGGTTCTATTCCCAACCCAGAACTTGGGAAATCGAACCCCCTTAAAATCAATGGGAGAAGAAAATTTTTGGTTTTTAAATTTTTTTACCCAAAATGAGGAGAAGCTGTAAATTTTTTCCCAAAAAGGGAAACCCGGATTTCGTGGAACAACTTAGTGAAGAAAATTTGGCTCTAAGAGGGACAGAAAAAAATTGAGAGGTAAAATACCTTTAATTTCCTTTTTAAAGGGGTAACTGAAAAGATGAGTTCAGCTTCCCCCGGGAGGGTTTGCTATAGGAGGTGCAGTGGTAGCCAAATGCTATGGGGCCCCCTCCCTTGGGTGGCCAAAAAGCCCCCTTTTAAACATAGCAGGGTTTTTTTGGGGGAACGGTGTGGTATAACAATTTCTAAACAACCCCAAAAAGAAAAAAATGAAATTTTTGGGGCCCGAGTTTTGATTTAGCAAAAAATAAGCAAATCTGTATAATATATAAATTTTCTGTATATGATAATTAAAGGGATAATGTGAGCCTGCAAATTTTCGCCAAATAACAGTTCTGGGGGTGGGAAAGGAAAAGCAGCCACCAAAAAACCCAAAATCCCCAAAATATTGTGTCTTTGGGGAGGAAAATGGGTATCTAAAATAAGAGCGGGCTTGGGACATTTTAGAGGGGTGAAACCCAAAAAAGGGGATTCCAAGGGAATACAGTTTTAAATATGATAACATGGTCATCAATTTTTGCAGCCAAAGAGGGCCCTACACATCAGGGATTTTTTTTTTTTGTCACTTCTCTGTCCCCGGCCCCTGATTGGATTTGGCCCGCCAAAAGTGCAGAAAGGTGATTGGGATTTGGGCCCCCAAAAGTGCAAAAAACCCCTAAAAACCCAAAAATGAAAATGGCGTGTTCCCAACTTGAAGAGTAAAAAAACTTGGGGTTTTGGTTCCGGGTCGAGTTTTTAAAAAAATTTTGTTTTTTTCTACCAAATTCATTTTTCTAAAACAGTTTTTATCAACACACTTATAAAGGGGGAATTTTGAATTTTTTATTTGTTTTATTTGTCATATACACACATCTACATTAAACAGGTTTGTTTTATTGTAAAATTTTTTAATTTTAAACAGTAAAGTCAGACAGAGAGGTGGGAGACCCCTTTACTTTGGGAAGGGGGCAGTGGAAAAAAAAAGTTCCTTTGGGGCAGTCACGGTTGCAGCCCCAGTAAGGTGATTCACAGCAGGGGTCAAATCGGGGGAAAATAATTACCACTGTCATCTAAAACGGCCGTGTTTACCACCAAGCCAACGGGTTTCCCGAATTTGGTTTTTACTAGGTCCCCTCCCCCTTTCCCCGATGACCCTCAGACAACCCCCCCAAGGGTTTTTGGGTAGTCAGGCACACCCTTATTGGGTATGGCCCGGGAGCAGGGTTTGGGACCCTCATCTGTTTTATCAACCCGCCTTGTCCCGTTTTGGGTTTTCCCTCAGCCCGAGACCTCTATGTGCTGTGGGCTCTGCGCCACTATACCGCGAGGGGGAACTATTTGAAGGGCCGTGAAAAAAAACAGCTACTGGGGCAGCAAAAAGGGAGGGGGAGACAAACTGCTGATTTCTTTTTAGTGGGGGGCACGTAGTGATGAGGAGAGTGGGGATGGGAGCCCTTTTGTTTCGAAGCGGGTTTAGGCTCGTACTTCCCTTTTGGGAATTTTGATGTCAGCCAGTAGCAGCCCCATGCGTGGGCACCTGCCTTTTCCTAAAGGGCCCTTTTTAAAAGGGCCCTTTTATTTATCAGTCACCGGACCCCGGGATGAACAACTTCTTTTCCCCTGCTTCATGCCCTGGAAAAAGATCTGCAAAATCCCGTCCCGGTAAGGGGAAAAAGGGAAGTGGGGAAATAAACCCAAACACGTTTACCTGAGTCCGGTTTGGGAGTGAACTGGAGGGGGAGGAAAGGGCATTGGAGCACAAGCAATGTCTGGTGGTTTAAAAAGGGTTTTTCTACCCCCGGAGACCGGAGAGGAGGGGGCAGGGCCCGGGGGAGGGAGAGGGGAAAAAAGGAAAGAAAAGGCAGAAGACCCAGACAACCCCCATGGCAGTATAAAAGTTTTGGGGAAATTTAGGCCGGGGGGGTTTCCCCCCAGAGTCCCCTTTTGCGCCAGATGGCCTCCCGCATGGGTGATTTTGCCTGGGGTAAATGACAGCTTTTTTAAATTTCACCATACCCCGGGAGAAAGGGGGACTTGGTTTGGCTTTTCCCCCCCCCTCTTTGGGGCCCCCTTGCTACTTTGGACCCAAAATGGGGGCCCTTTTTTTTTTTTCACCTGCCGAGAGGGAGGACAAAAATCTATATATTTGAAAAAAATTTATTTTATTTTTTTAGGGGGGTTGGGGCCGCTTTTCCCATTTGGTCAAAGTCCAATTTCCTTTTTTCAAAGGGTTTACCCCCCCCGGGGGTTTTTTTTCCCTTTAGCACTCATGTACCCCTTTTCCCCGGCGCTGTTGGGGGGGTTTGGGGGGGGTAAGGGAGCAGGTACCCCCCAAATCCCCAGCAACATCCTTTAGTCTTTGGGGTCATTTATGAAACAACTTTCATCACCCCCCAGTTTGTGAGGGAAAGGGATAACCACAGCAGCAAAAAAACCCGGGAGCAGATTCTGAACCCCGCAGGTGGGGGCCAAATTGGGACAGCACCCTGCCCCCCCCCCACATTTAAGATCCGATGGGACCGGGCTGGGCAGGCCAAACTGGATTTTTTGGCCCGCAAAATTGCCCCAATTTTTTTCACCGGAAAAACCGGGTGTTTTTTTTTCCCGGCCCCGGGAGGGGTGGCATTAAAAAGGGGGGTGTTCAGGGCAAAACGGGGGCTATAGTTACCCCCAAAAAGAATTTACTTGTCAACCCAAAATGGGGGAAGACCCCCCAACCCTTTTTTCGATGGATTTAAGGCGGGGTGAAACACCAATCCAATTGCCTGATTTCAAACAGATTAGATCAAACCCTTTCCGGGCCCCACCCAAAAATTTTACAAAATGATTTGGGTTTTTCTGGCTACCTGCCCCAGTACTATTTATCTGCACCCCCTATTTCCCCCACATCTGCTGCCAAACTGCCCTTCAAACCCCCCACCAACTTTTAAACCGGGACTGGTATTTTGCCCCCTACCCCCCCCCCACCTTTTTTTCCCCCCCATTTTTTTTTTTTAGGGGGGGGGGTTCATGGAAAGTTTTCTGGGCCACCTCCCCCTCCCGGCTCCTCATGGGTGTTTTCTTTTTCACCTTCCCGGGCTATGTTTAACCCTGCATTCTCTGGGGTTGATGGCCCCGCTTGGGCCCCCCCCATTATTCCCCCCTAGCTGGGCCCCCACCTAAAAATGATGTAATTGTGTCATTCTCCACCTGGGTGCTGCCCGTTTTCTGGACCCCCCCACTATGTCCCCCCTTTGGGCCCCTCTGTGGCCCTTCATGGGGGATGCCCACCTCCCCCCCAACCCGTCCCCCTTTTGAACCCCCCGTTTCTTTTGGGCCCCAAATCATGCCCCCCCATTTTCCAACCCCAATATAAAATTTAAATTTTGCCAACCCCATTGGCCCTCTACCATTTCTGTGGCCCCTACCCAAAAATCTGTCTTCGTTCCACTTTTGGGGCCTTTCTCATTTTTCTGCCCCCATTTACAATTTTTCATTTGCCACCCCTTGTGGGCCCCACTCATGCTACTGCCCCCCTTCCCCCCTAAAATTTGTCCTTTTGCCACTCTGTGGGGCTACTCAAAAGCCCCCGGGGTGCCAACGACCCCTCTCTCATCGAACCACCCTTTGGGGTTTTTCCCTAAAAGCGTTTTCCCCCTCCCCTCTAGACTCTATGTTTTCCACTTTTTTGGTTTTCCCCTTTTCCCTTTAAAACGGGTTAAAGAAATGAAAGGAAAAAAAAAACAAACCCATTGTTTCTTCGGAGAAACCTTAAGGCCAGTAGGGCATGGTCTTTTGTTTGCAAACGAATTTGGGCCTGATGAATAGGGAGCCAAGAAGCAGGAGTTTTTAAAAAAGCACAGAAGACATTCAAATACCCCATTTACTTGTTTTTTTGTTTTTTGGAAACAACTCCTCTTTTCTTTTTGGGGTTTAGCAAAAATGATAGATTATTTGACTGACTGATAGCGGGGGGAAGCCCTAAGGCCGTATGACATGTCCTTTATTTGCTCTGGATTTTCTGGGTTTTTAGGTAGCCAAAAGGGAAGGGGTGAAAAACAAAACACAGAAGACATACAAATATTTTCCCTTTACTTGTCACTCTGTTTTTGGGTAAACCCTGTTTCTTTTGGCTTTAGTAATAGGTGATGGATTAAATTTACCGAAGAATTTCGGACACTTACGAATCAAAAGAAAGGGGAAAATTTAACAGTTTACATCAAAGCCCAAAAATTTCTGCCCCCCCCAATCCTCCCTTAAAATCTTTCGGAGGGGGGGGGGGGGAAAGGGAAATTTTACTTTAATCATTTTGCAAAAGAAAAGTTCTGTCATAATTTTTTGGGGGCATCTGATGACAATGTAAAAGGAAAATTCCCTTTGCGCTATAGAGGGATCCCTTTTTGGATTTCTTTAGTTTTTTCTTTGCTGGCGCGACCCTCACCTGTCAAAGGCCCCCGGCCCAAATTCCTTCCCCCCCCCCCCTTCATTTATTTGGTTTACTTTTTGTCCCCCGTAACTGCCCCCGATAAGGGAAGTGGGAAGTGTTTTAAAAGCACGTTTTTCATCTTTAGGGTCATACTATTAAAAAAAATAATGTTTCACATACCAAAACTCCCCCCCAAGCATTTTTTTCTTTCATTGGGACAAATTTTACACACCCCACAAAGGGGCAGCCAGGGAAAAAATTTCGTTAGACGCAACCGTCAACCCCAAAAATAAATTCGGAACAAAACAAATTTTGGGGAAAAATTTTGCGAACCGGCCGAATGAAATTTTTGAGAAATTCACTCATCTCTATTCATATTCTATGTGGAAAATGCATGGCAATGTACTACTGAAGTCAATGGGATGGCTAAAAACCTTATGTAATACCTGTCCAAAACATTTGTATGTGGTTTTTAGTGCAGGTCCTTGTCCAAACCACATAGAAACCGGGAGTAAACCAAATCCAAAAAACTACTCTATATCCACATGCAATAAGCATGTGAAGTCATCGTTGAAAACGCGTCAGACGATGTTGTATGAACGTCCCCTTACTGACCGCAGTCGCACCGTGTATTCCTACCCTTACAGGGCATAGCTTTACCATCAAATATCCTCGCATGCAAGTTCATCATCAGCATGCACTCATAATATAAGGTCACATGTAATAGCATAACAGGTATATACAAATTATATTTACATGACATAAACTGGCATTGCAAAAAAAGAAATGAAAGTTATCTTAATCAGCTGAGCAGTCTAGGTAATGTGGAAAAAAAAAATCAGCACGGAATCTGTGTGGAAATTGACATGCGGTTAAGTAAAATAATTTACTTCCATTTGTTGGAGGTATGTTTTATTAAGCTAGAATGTATAGATATTAAACATTGTTTTGTGTCATATCTGCAATTTGTGTATTTGCAGTGACCAAGAGTGGTGAGTCTGTAATTTTGTCATAGGTTGTTAATACACTGTTGTAAGCACTTAGGTGAATGTCTTATTATGAGATTATTATATTGTTATAACATGATATTAATACTTGAACCTTAATGCCACAAGCACCATTTATTCTACTGATTCAAAGTATTTTTACATGCAAGGAAATAAAATGTCATGCTGATGATTTTACCAAGATCATGCATTTGTTCCTTGGTGTCAATAAGATGAACACTGATGGTCTCTGGCTTCTGGTAACTGAAAGATGTCCCATCTGTCACCAGGTGCACAACAACTGCAGCAACAACCACATATTGAGAGAAATGGGCCTGTAAAAAAGAACAGCAACAGTGTGTAGTGTATTAAAACATTATTACTATCACATCATACTCTTCTACTTATTATTATTATTACTATATATTATTTAACTTAACTTCTCCTCATGTAGCGTTAAAGACCTGGGGAAGAAGCTGATGAACAGGATGTTGAAAAAGCACTTCAATGGGATGGGCCCATTATGAAAAGGGTCCAATTATCCAAATGCTAGACAGCAGAATTTTGAAACCACATAATACACAACTGCAGCAAATTTGCATAGACCCATTTTAATTCTCTATTGCCGTGGATTAATCCACAATTTTGGATGCATACCTTGACTACCCAAAACCATTTCCACACTGAATATGCATGAAAACTGCCTCAGTAAGTGATGTGTCATTTATTTATTTTTTCTGTAATGCAGATTTAAAATCTGAAGAGAAAAAAAACATAAGCCATACTTCACAGTTTGACTGAAAACAATGTGACATATATTCACATTGTGGGTTTAACATGAAATTAGAAACACATTGCATGTCCACATAAAAAAAGAACAAAACCCTGTGGTCTTGAGGAAGTCTTCTTTCCTATGCCATAAGAGCAACTATGTTTGCCATGATCCAAACATCACTTCTCACTGAAAAGATCCCATGGCCACCATATATTACAATGTGACAAGAATAACATAAATGCATCAAAATACCAATGAATCCTATAGAAAACCTGCTCTACTCTGAAAGGAAATCTTAGGAGAACATTTATGTAATGCACTTCTATAAAATTATTTAAAAAGTCAAAGCTACACAGGAGTGGCTTAAAAGGAACAATGTTACATAGTTACATAGTTGTAAGGCTGAGAAAAAGACAGACGACCATCCAGTTCAGTCTATTGTGCCATAGTGTTGATCCAAAGGAAGGCAAAAAACCACCATGAGGTAGAAGCCAATTGTCCTCATTTTAGGGAAAAATTCTACCCTGGCTGCAATCTGTCAATCAGAATAAATCCCTGGATCAATGACCCTCTTTCAGAATCCTAGTCACTATAACTTGTTAACTTGTAAATGTAATTATTTTAGGGCACCCATTTCATTTGTGGTGGGTTTTAAAAGTGACAGCTTACTCATAGTCACCATAAAATGTTAGAATGTCCATAGAAGATCCAGACCTTTTCACTCAGATACAAGGCTAAGGCTAGGTTCACATCTGTGTCAGATGTTCCATTTAGAGACTCCGTTGGAGCTGGATCCATTACTAATAATAATGGGGTACATCAGGTGTCTTTCATGGTGTCTGTCTTTTTAATTAAAAAGATGGTGCTGCATTCTTTGCTATATATCTATATATATTGTGAGCTTGCACAGCTCTGGGATCACAGTATAAGTCCTTTCAGGCATGAGACAAAGGCAGGTATCAGGTTTAAACGGTCCTTGGTCCGTGGGTTTATTGTACAGTAAACAAAACGTATGGCAATACATGCACAGTGAAGCAGATGAACACAAACAAAAACTCCTGCTCGTCTGAGCGCTTACTATACAGGGGTGTAGTTCCCTCACTATCACCTTGTATGACGCAATATCAGACACTGGCTTCCTCCAGTGTGTACGTCTCCAGCCTGAATGGTAGACTGGAGATACAGCCGACGCCCAGTCAGCTACCTGCTGACCTTATATACAGCTGGGAAATCCCGGAGTGGAACCATGGGGAGTAAGCACCCACCCTGCTATATGCTTACTCCCAATGAAAGGCCGACCCAGGAATGGCTGGTAGCCATACTAACTTACAACTTAAATGTATGTCGACAGTCTTTATTGCCAACACTTATCTAGCAATGGCCTTTCACTCCACCAAGGCTCCTTACCTTGGTGGCATGTGTCTTGCTTTCTCCAGACATATGTCCAGACTATCTATCTATCTATCTATCTATCTATCTATCTATCTATCTATCTATCTATCTACTTAGATTTCTGCAATAATAGCTTTTTTGCTTGTGCAAATTGTATTCATTAAAGATTGAAAAAAGTGCAAGGGGTTTTATTTCATCCATTTAGTATCCTTTCAATATGTCCTATTTAACGTGTGCTATATTTTATGAGTATTGTATATAATTCAACACTTTTTTTGTTTACTTGGATTCTTTGGGGGCTCTTGGAACATTTTCTTTAGATTCGTGCAGTTTTAACAGGCTATAAAATGTCTGTAAATAGAGGCTGCTTCTGATTCAGTTAGCTGGGTTGCACGTAGGGAGGAAAACCTTGTGAGATCTCGTCATGCAGACAGTCAGGGATTCCCTCACACTGTGCTGCCTATTGGCACATTAAGCTGACCAGTCGTCCCAGGACTACAGTTATTGGAGCTGTATACTGGGTGTTCAGTGCTCACTAGTCTTTATGGGCAAATTACAAGTTTGTACTTAAAATCTGACAGAAGAG
Source organism: Phyllomedusa bahiana (assembly GCA_025379985.1). Taxonomy (NCBI): domain Eukaryota; kingdom Metazoa; phylum Chordata; class Amphibia; order Anura; family Hylidae; genus Phyllomedusa; species Phyllomedusa bahiana. Next base: position 100,689 of record JAODAL010004139.1, read on the forward strand.
AACAACTTTAATAACTTTTATTGATCTAAATTAACATACCTTGAAGTGCAAAGAGAATCTTCGATGGGGACACACCACACTAGTGCAATCCTTTGGCAGTGGTGTAGTTATATGGGGTGCTAAGGCAGCATTTGTGCTCTAGGCTCTGGTATCTGAGGGGGACTCAAAGCTCCCTATGTCATATAAGAAGATATCAGTATTTTAGATGGTGCATGGTGTGTAGTGAATTGTTAAAGTTTTTTGCATTGGGACTTTAAATTATTGCAGACTTTTTACTACAGATCTGTAGATTCCCATTACATTCTGCTGAAAAGCAGAATGTAATGGGCATCAAATTCGTTTATATTAGTAAGTAATTGAATGTCAGTGTCTGTTTATTACATGTCTGCAGTTACATGTCAGCAAGACCACCACTCCTCAAAAAATCGCACTGCATTGAGTACTACCTACTGGATAATGGTAATTTAGCCAGTGATTGACCATACATGCCACCGTATGAAAATTTACTGCAGGGACCATTGTGCATGGCAGAATTATTGTGTTTCAACAGACACACCTCTTTTACACACCACACCCCCTTTTTACAGGCCACATCTTTTTTTTTCTTATTCAAAAGAGCTTTATTGAAATCAAAATGGATACATTACGCAATTGCAAACAGGAACAACAGTTGTCTTATTTCCCTTAATTTTCAGCAAGATAAAAATAATCGTTAAGATATACAATATAATACAATATAAACGAGCCAATATCATGTAAAATTCGATTATGCACGTGATACTTTTGGTCCGAACAGAAGAAGTAGTGACCGGGATCACATAAAGAGGTAGTATACTGCATTCTATCTCGGTTTGTAACTGGAAAAAAAAGGGGCAGATCCACTTCAAAATTTCAAAACAGGATAAAGTACAGCTCAAAAACATTAAACAATAAAGGGTAGAAAGTAGATAGGGTCGGTCTCGGGATCTGTGTTGGTAGACCACCTTCTTAGGCGACATAGTGTATATGCACGTAGAGAGGGAGGTGCAAAGGTTGTTCAGCAAAAAGATCTATATGAGTCAGTTTGGCAGAAAGTAAGCCATTCTCCCCAGATTTCGAGGTGTTTTATTGCTAGGTGTGGGTCAGTGTTCCTCAGCTCCTCAATTTGCTGCAAGGTATGAACCTCCTGTAGCCAGGAAGATATGGATGGCTCCGAGTTTGATAACCACAAACAAGGGATCACCACCTTCGCAGCCAATATTAGGAATGAGAGTAGGTGAGACTTGAGGGTGGAGGTCGAGAGAGGGACCTGAAAGAGGAGTAGGACTGCGGGGTCATTCAACACCCTTATCCCAGTAATTGAGTGAATGACATGCAGGTGTTTCAGCCAGAAGGGTTGGATTTTTGAGCATCCCCACCAAATATGAGACATTGTGCCAATAGTTGTGTGACAGCGCCAGCAAATGTTAGAGACACCAGGGTAAAGCTAATGCAGTAGGGACGGAATCTATACCAGCGAGTGATGATTTTGTAGTTAAGCTCCTGCGCTTTAACTGAAACAGATGACTTATGGGTCAGGAAAAATATCCTTTCCCAATCCTCTGCCGACAGGGTTCTCCCCAGCTCCCACCCCCAGCTCCTCTGAAAAGGATATTCATCCACAGAGGCCGGCAGCAGTAGACGATAGATTCTTGAAAGAGCACGCTTCCCAGTGGACCCCTGTAAGCACCACTCCTCGAAAGGCGACAAGCGCCTGTGCAGGTCATGCGTGTCCTTGTACACACCATATAGACTCCGCAGCTGGTGGTAATTTAACCTGGAGAAAACTGTTGTTGTTAAGTCACCTACCAATTCCTGGTAAGATTTAAGAGAATTCCCAGCTAACACCTTTTCAAAGACCGTGGAGGATGAGTTGTTACCCAACATCCTAGCTAGAGCAGCGGATACTGGAGCTGGAATGTTCGGGTTACCCACCAGTGGCAGGCAGGGGCCTCCAGGCCGAAACAGAGTCATTCTGGAGGGGAAGCTCCTACAGACTAAAATAGATTTTCGAGTTACCAGCAGGACTCGTGAGAGAAGTCTTTTTGGTAGATGGGCAGCCGGCAATCAGGGCAATGCTGCCACCGGGGCCTCGTACAAGAGAGACTCAAGTTGAACCCAGAGTTTCGATGACCCATTTTGGAAAGAGTCCAAAACACAAGACATCGTTGCTGCTAGATTATAAGCTTTAAAGTCCGGAAGAGCAAGGCCTCCCCCTGCCTTGGGCCTAATGAGTATGGAATTTGCTAATCTGGGGTGTTTCTGCACCCACACAAAGTCCGAAATCAGTTTGCGGAGGGTTTCGAAGAAAGACCTGGGAAGTAGGACAGGAAGGGTCTGAAACAGATACAGGAGGTGGGGAAGGACATTCATTTTTATTATATTGATACGTCCAATCCAACTAAATATCCTTCCTGTCCCACTTCAACAAATCACCACTGATAATGTTAAGCATAGGTGAGAAGTTGAGCTCAAAAATCCTGTCCAGGGAAGCAGGAATGTGCACTCCAAGATATTTAAAGGATGTATTAGCCCACGAGAAGGGGAAGGTGGATTTCAGTTGCCTCAGAGTCGCGTTCGGGAGATGCAAACCTAGAGCAACACTTTTGGACATGTTGATCTTGTGCTGGCTAAAGGCTAAAGCCATATTGTTGCAAGGCCCTAAGCACTGCTGGTAGTGATTTCATTGGGTCCGAGAGATATAACAAGTCGTCTGCAAATGCCGAGCATTTAAATTGTTGATCAGCTATGCAGATGCCCTGGATAGAGTCGTCCAATCTTATGGCCTGCATTAGGTGTTCCATCACTAAAACATAGAGCAGAGGGGATAAAGGACATCCCTGCCTGGTTCCATTGCCTAATAAAAAAAGGGCCAAAATATGGTTCATCATCGCCGGTCCCAGACCCAGGTGCCCCAACACACCCATTAAAAATGACCAATCCACACGATCAAAGGCCTTTTCGGCATCAAGAGATAATAGTACACATGGAAGTTTGACCGATTGGATGTGCTGTAGGAGAGTGAACGTCTTTAGTGTGTTACCCCTCACTTCCCTGGAGGGAACGAACCCGACCTGGTCCAAGTGTATAAGCGAACCCAGAAGGGGGCTAAGCCTCTTGGCAATCAATTTAGCGAAGAGCTTAGCATCGGTGTTTATGAGAGAGATAGGCCGATAACTCGGACAAAGGGCAGGATCCTTACCCTCCTTTGGAATCACTGTGATATATGCCTGTAAAAAGGCAGGATCAAAGTGAGAACCTCGGGAGATCTCATTAAAGGCCTCAAGAAGGGAGGGAGCTAGTTCGTCAGCTAATGTCTTATAAAAAATGGCAGTGTAGCCATCTGGACCTGGGCTTTTCCCGGTATGGAGAGCAGTGATTGCCCTTTTGAGCTCCTCCGGGGCGAATGGCTCCTCCAGAGAGGTGAGGTACTGAGGATCCAGAGGGGGCAGGGCAGTGTTAGATAGATAGGTCTGCATAGCTTCTAGGAAGTCTCGATGCTCAGGAGCATTCTCAGTGGGAGGGAGATTATAAAGACCTGAGTAGTATGTATGGAATTCTTTTAAGATTTCCTCAGTGACGTGCACCAAATGACCGTTCGAGGTTTTAATAGAGGGAATAAACAAGGAAGCCCTTTTGTCCCTAAGGGCATGGGCAAGATATCTACCCAGCTTATTACTCCATACGTAGAAGGAGCTGGAACAGATCTGGCGATGTCATTTGTGTTTGTGTTCCATCAATTGCAGAATATCATGGCGGGTAAGTATCAAGTCTCTCAGGTCCGACTCAAGCCCCCTGGACCTGTGTGCCGATTCAAGGTAGTTCAAGCGCTGCATGAGAGACTGCAGTTTATGCGACTTCTCTCTTTTAAGTCTGGCCCCATGTTTCATAAAAACGTCACGTATGACACACTTGAGGGCTTCCCATTTAAGCTGAGGAGTGGTGATATCCAAGGAATGCACGAGTTGGAAAGACTCAATCGTGCTCCTTATATCCGAGAGACAGATGGAGTCGGACAAGGGAGACTCGTTTAACCTCCAGGAGAAGGGCGGCTTGCTGGCGTGAGGGAGGAAGAAATCACAATGTACTGGGGCATGGTCTGAGTATAAGATGTTCCCGATAAAGGAGTGGGAGACCTGCGGCAACAAGGAGTGGGCTGGGAAAATATAATCTATTCTACTATAAGACCTATGTGGGTGGGAAAAGAAAGTATAATCTCGGTCGCTAGGGTGGAGAAGGCGCCAGACATCCACTAGCTGCATATCGTGCAGCAATTTACGGATCCTGTTCAGGGAACTCACCGCCACAGCCGAGCGTCCGCCTGAAGTATCCAACATCGGGTTTAAGGCGAGGTAAAGTCCCCACAGAGAATAAGCTGTCCCTGAGCAAAATCCGTGAGGGTGTCTAGTGTTTTAGCAAAGAAGGAAGGGAGGCCGGTGTTGGGGGCATATGTATTAGCAATCATGTACATGCGTCCCTGTATGTTACATTTAATAAACAGGAAGCGAGCCTCGGGGTCCTGCAGAACATCCAGGATCTGAAGCGGAAGTGATTTATGAAAAAAGATGGCAACCCCCTGTGTTTTGGCGAGCGAATTACTGCTATGGTACCAGGCAGGGAAGTACCTTTTACGAAAGCCCTGGATGTGGGTAGCTAGGAGATGGGACTCCTGTATATAGACAATGTGGGACCTTTGCTTGTGTAGGTGGTAAAGGATTTGTGAGCATTTCTCGGGAACAATGAATCCCTTGACATTAAAGGATGTAACTCGGATGCTATCCATTGCTATCCATGCTATCCAGCACAGGAACCTCAAGGGGGAGAGACCCGAGAAAGGCACACAGAGACTCATGGGAGACCAGCCCAAGGGAGTAGGGAGGCACAGAACCAATAAACAATTCTTGAACTAAAAAGAAAGGCCTATAAAACACAGGCCAAAAACAAACAAAAAACAGAACTGTCACTGCTATGGCCAAAGTAGTGAGACAGCAGGTCAGTGATACCTGGGGGCGTGTGGGGACACCAGCACAATTTGACATACTCATTTACAAGAAAAAGATTTAAAATAGTGATGGAGACATCAGATTAACAATGCAATACAATGAGTGATATGAGCAGCGGGGGGCGCAAGAACACAGCGCACTTCACGAAGTGCGCTCCACAGCCCGCATCAACAGCTGCCAAAACAGTCAGAACCAGACTTTTAGCCAACAATCAGAAATCTAAGATAGGGCAATGTAACAGGTAATGGTAAATATCACCCTGAGAAAAGACCTTAATAAAAAGTGACCAGAGACAAAGAAAGAGTCACAAAGGAGAGAGCACACATAACATTCTTCTTCAGACCCATCCCGTAGATCTATATTCTGAAGTGTCAACGGTGTGGAGGTCTCTTGGATGGGATGGGTGCCGGGCTACTTGGTCTGTGTCAGGGACCCTGAACTTTTGACACTAAGATCTGGTGCCTCAGCGGTGTGGAGGCCTCTTTGATGGGGAGGGCACCGGGCTGCTAGATCCACGCCGGGACTGCTGGGGTTTCGGAGCGGCTTCAGTAAAGGGCGGAACTGACGAACTTCGGCCAAACCTTGAAGCGTGACAGCATCCATATTCATCATTGCCCCCACTCCGGAAGAGCCATCTCTGGAAAGTTCAAGGCTGCAAGGAAGTCTGGAAGTTCTGAGGGTGTATGAATCGATAATGACTTATCCCTGTAGCGGACCTAGATAGAGAAAGGGAAGCCCCAACGATAGGGGATACCTTTATCCTGCAAGACCTCCAACAGCGGTCTGACAGAGGCTCGAAGACGGAGAGTCCTTCTTGAGAGGTCTGGGAAAAGACCTAGTTGCATTCCGTTGAAGGTGACATTCTGCATAAGCCTTGCGCATTATCTCCCCCTTGAGCGTATATCAATGTATTCTGCAAATTATATCTCTTGGTCTAGCAGGATCCTGGCTCTGCGGACGGAGTGCCCTGTGCGCCCGGTCAAATTCAATTCCCATATCTTCTAGCCTCCCCAGAACGTAATCGAATGCCCTGGTGAGGGTGGGGATCAACTCACCCGCCTTGGCGGATTCCGGTAGGCCTCTTATTCTGATGTTATTTCTTCTAATACGATTTTCCAAATCGTCCATATGATTCACCAGATGAACAAAACGCTCTTGTTGCTCGGCAACTGAGGCTTGTAGAGCAGAAATGGCCGATTTCGCAGATGTTTGATAGTTTTTCACTTGCTGCATGCGCGACTGTATCTCATTGATATCGGCCTGCACCGGAATTAGGTCTTGTTTCCACGCACGTCATAGATCGTGAGCCATCTGTTGGATGTCATGCTTCGAGGGGATTAGAGAGAGAAGCACTCTAAGTTCCGGATGGGCCGCCAGAGTGTTAAGGGCTTCCTCAGGGGGCAGCAAACCTTTGGCCAATTCGGTAGTATGAGAACCGTTCACCTCCGAAGATGATGTTTCGGCCGCAACAGAAGGGCCTGGGGCTCGTGCGACCGGATCCTCACCCCAAGTAGGAGAGTTCAGAGTAGGGTGTCATGTTGAACCGATGCTAGGCGCCAAGTGGGTCAGGTCCGCATCAGTACTTTAGTGGTCAGGTGAAGACATAGTGATGTTAGATACATTGTCATATAGTTAGGGAATATTCATAGTGTGCCGAGACTGGAGAAGTTTGAGTCCGCTCGGCAGTCCATCTCTGGTGGGTTTAGTCAGGGCTTGATAGGGCTCTTCTTGAGAAGCCGCTGATGGAGGCCTCCTAACTTTATCTTGCGGTAGCGTGGCAGTTATGGAAGGGGCCTTAGACATCATTGCCCCGGGGAAAACCTGCCTGTTGGGCCCGGGGGTTCCCTGCCCACTGCCCAGGGGGGGTTAAAAAGGTGTACAGGCTCCTTTTAAAAAGAAAGGCAGGAACCCACTGCTGCCGCAGGGGCGGGGGATGGGGCCCCTGTATGGACCTCTAATGCCGGGAGCACTTCATTATCTGCAGCATGGGAGAGCTCAGAGGTCGCGGATGGTGCCGCTAAAAAAAGGGGGAGAGTACGGGGGACAACCGGTCAGTCCCCCAAGCTTCCTGTGCCCTCGCGTCAGATTCCGCTCCGCTGCTAAAAAGGGCCCATGTGACAATCCCCTTTCCTCTCCCTGCACTGAGGAGAGATGATGCCCTCATTCTCTCTTCAGAGGGCCAGGTAGTAGGGTCGGGATCCGGGCAAGAGTGCGGCTCCTTTGCGGTCTCTGCGGGGGTGTCATCTCCGTCACCGCCTGCCCGGGGACATCACAAATTTAACTCTGCGGGTTGTCCCGAGCCTCCGGGCAAATGGCGCCCCGGGGGAGGCGGGGGGAAGACTGCGAATCCTCCACTAAGTCCGAGAGCGGCATAAAATAGTTGAAGATCGCCAGTCCGCTTGCAGCAGGGGTCCTGGATGCTTTAGGGGATCTTTTGGAACGTTTGCTGCCCATTTTGATAGCTGTGGAAGCTGGTTTTAAGTTATGCCTGACGGAGCTCCACCAACACACGTCTTCCTCTTCACATCTTTTTTAAAGGAACCTCCTCAGATCCACAATCATATTTGCCACTTAAAAACATGTAACAAAAAAAAAATCATGTTTTTAGGTTACAATATCTTAAGAGCTGCAACTTTTTTATTTTTCTGTCAATGAAGCTGGGTGAGGGCTTTTTCTTTTCAGGATGAATGGATGCTTTTATTGAGGTGCATGAGAGTTTTTGATAACATTTTATTACATTACTTGCAAGCCATAAAAATGAAATTCTGATTTTTTTTTCATTTTTTTAGCGCCGTTTGCCAAATGGATTAAGTATTATGATAATTTTATATATTGGATCGTTATGGATGCGGCAATACTTATTTTATATACCCTTTTTCTTTATAAAATAAAGTGTTTTATTGAGCAGACAAGGGGTTTTTGTTTGTTTTTTATTTTTATATATTCAGATGTTTTTTATTGACTGTTTTTCACTTTTCTATTGAGCCTGGCCACTGCAAAAATTAAAAACTGGTTTAAAAGAGTTGCCCTGTTACATTTTTTTATTATACTACTTCCCTATTAAAATCAAAACAGTTATGCTCACCTGTCCTATCATCTTAGATCCAGCACTGTGCCATCCTTAGGGAACGTTCACATGATGTTTTTTTAATTTTTTACAGCACGGGGGGCAGTCCCTGTGTGTTTTTGGGACACCTGCCGCCCAAATTTACATCTTTCCGGGCCTACTCGCCACAAGAATTGACATGTCACTTATCTCCCCGTGGGGTACAATACTCATTTTACGAGTGGGGGGAGGAGGGGTAATCCATAGTTTCTCTATAAGCTAGAATTACCGTAATTTGGGGTTTTATTTCCCCCCCGTATTAACCAGTAAACCCCTTAAATTGGGGGGAAATGTCCCCAAATAACTGTGTGGGACATACCCTTAGTCTCTATCTGTCTTCTGTTTTCTCCCGGTCTCGATCTGAAAAGACCATCGTTGTTGCAGCGCTGATTGGCTGCAGCAGTCACATGACAGTGCCTGACACCACCTTTTGAAAGTAATCAATCCATTCATAGCAACAAAGTTCCAGTTTTGTTTTTATTGCAGAACAGAATCCCCAAACTTCTGTGGCTTATTTATATAGATCTGAACATTTTAGGAGTCAACTATTCTTGTGCTTCTTGGTCAATAGAGGTGTACGTCTTGGAGTTTGGACATGATAACCTTCAGCATTAAGTATTCACCTTACTATGCAAATGAAAATCTAAGTGCCTGCTGCTATCCAGTGTTTTATTATGTTTAAACTTGCAAACTATGTATCCAAATGAAGCTTTAGTACCTTTGCTATCTTTTTCTATTTATTTCTTGCTTGTGCAAGGTGATAATCTCTTCTTTTGCCTTTTTAAATCACTCTCTTGACTTCTTCCATACCATGATAGGCACAAACCAACAAGCCGGTATACAGGGTATTTGTAATTTTTTTTTATCTCTAACAAACCCGATAGAATTAATGAAGCCCTAGATTAGTTGCATCAAGGGCACCATAGGCAGTGAGAGTGCTTTCACACAACGTGGTTTTGTGGCATTTTTGGTGTGTTTTTTCACTTGCAAAGAAACTGTCTTTATTACCAGCAAGCTCCTTCCAGTTACTTAAATTGTTTATAAAGGTGTTACAAGTGAGTAATCAACTACTGTGTCTATAATCCACAAGACTTTAAGGGTGCTTTCACACTGCCTTTTTGTGAGTATTTTGGTGCCTTTTTTTAAAGGCAGTTTAATGTTGTGCATTTCTGCAAAAAACAAACCAAAAACACACTGTGTGAAAGCACCCTTAACACTGTAATTGATTACTCACTTGCAACACCTTTCCAAACTTAGATAACTGAAAGGAACTTGCAGGTAATAAATCCCCGTTTCACAAAAGGGTTTTTGCAAATGAAAAACAACCAAAACCACCTTCAAAACCCCAGTGATTTTTCAAGTGTCTTATGGAATTTTTTCAGAGGTTTAAAAATTCTGAAGTGCATACCATTAAAAATACAGTTGTTTAAATTTGAAGAAAACCCCTTTATTTGGGTTTTCTTATTTTTAAATTGTTCATTTGTAAATTTAGAAAATAGCCTACTATTCAATGATTTACAATTTTAGTTCTAAATGTTTTCTTTTATCTTTTTATCTTTTCATTTGTTTTTGGGCTCACAGTTGTATTGTGTTAAATTTATTTCCCTGTCCTGCTGTGCAGAATCAGGCAAAGAGCCCTATCCTACCTTCCCCCTTACCTCCTGCAAACCATGCGACATTCATTGATCACATGGCTTTGCAGTGGGTGTGCTGAAAACCGGCTCAGGTCAGAAACACTCCTCTGTAGTGGGAGTGACCTGAGCAGAGAACGATCTGGCCACACAATAGTGAGGGCATTCACACCTGCTAGCCTTTAGTTTGAAAGTGAATAGAAGACAGCCAGAGTAATTACAGGGAAGGTGTAACTGTTTATCTCCGAGTTCTGCTCGCAAACAGCAATACCAAGCTGGGCTGTTGTGTTGCACTCTGACAGCTCTGTAAGCTATTTATGTAGTGATTCATGAGTCCCAGCACAAAGGTGTCACCATAATAATGATGACTGCAAGTACAGAGCTGGGGGGAAGGGAATTACACCCTAATGTCAGCAAATAGATCCCAGCCATGATAACTGTGGAGGGAAGTCCTAGATTCCAATGCAGTCTGGGAGTTGTAGGAAAGAGATGCTGGGAAACTGCTGACACTTCCACAAGAAGGAAGTTTCACTGCAAAAAGTAAATCTTATGATATGAATAATGAGGCAAAAGAATAAACAGACACATGAAGGTAATGGAATATCTTTACTTTTCAATACAAATGCTGTTTATAGTGTTCTATAGAATCTTTAAATTCCCGGATAACCCCTTTAATTTAATGCTAATGACGTCATTAAGAGGATCCTATCCTATCCTATTCTATTCTATGCATCTATCCACATACCCTAATAAAAAACGTACAGTGAGATTGCTTATGAGACAACTCTTTTAATGTTTTATTCTCACTATCTCACACATCCCAATGAGACAGTTTATATGTGACTTACCTTTAACCATAAATTTACGACATCAGGGGCTGCTTTGCATGGATACCAAGCATATTGAGACACTGAAGGATTCAATTTCATCACTTTAGTTTGGCACACCTATTAAATGAATGGATGATATAGACAATAAAGTTATTACAATATGTAGTGGCCTGTCCCCTGGAAATGTTTATCTTTCTTTTAACACATTAAATGTAATAAGAGACCAAGGTTTTACCAAGATCCTAGAGATGAAGGAATAATATAAACAGAAATCATCACTCATAAGGCCTCATGTATGGAAACTGTCTTGGTCTAAAACTCACTTTGCTGCCCATAGCAACCAATCTGAGCTCCCCTTTCACTTCCTATAGTGCTCTGGAAAAATGAAAGGGGCTCTCTGATTGGTTTCTATGGGCAACAAAGTGAGTTTTAGACCTAGACCGTTTTCATACCTTTTGCCCATCATGTTAGATTTGTAGTGACACTAAGATGCTGGTTTTAAAGGAAAGCTGCTGGAACAAGATCACGATCTAAAATAGTATTAAAATTCAACTCTATTAATACTTGTCAGGCTTGTAGTTATTTTCACACATGTTGGTCCTAATTAAACCAAAAAAAAAATTTGTATAAAAAAGTACAAAAATAAAATCTTCAGACACATAAGTTACATAGAAAGCCCCAAAAATCTCTCTGAAGAAAATAGTGCAGAAATAAAAGCACACACAGTCTATTTGCAATGCCGAACTCACAAGCAGGAATTCATGCTCATTGACTTCAGTAACACATATATAGTTCAGCAGATGGGATGTTTTTTACATGGAGGCACAAGCTTGGTTACAGTAGTTAAACATTGGTGGTTCTTCTGCCATTTTACTTCAGCACTGTGTCTCTTATTCTGTAAGATTCAGCAGTTTTAGAGCATTTAATGCTCAAATCTTATTCATGAGCAGGTGTTAGCCCCACCACCATAGGCATAGCCCCATCCCACCTTGCAGTTATTAACAGGGGTGTCATACTAGCTTGTGATGTCTTCACGCAAGGGGGGGCATTATACTATGTGACAGGTTCTCTTTAAGTTCCTTCTCACTTGCACTAGCTTTCATGCTATTCTCCCACTGTCTACTTCTATGCATTTCTCTTCCAGAGCGAGAGGAGTCCCTATCTGTGGGTTCAAACTCTTTAGGGCAACATGTATGAAGATCGACGTGTTGGAGCACCCGTTATACGCGATTCTAAGTGAAAGCTGCGCCTCATTTATGTCGCCGCCCGAAGTGCGCTCATACATGCAGTGTAAAGTTCCCTGCGCCTTCTATTCACTAACATGCTTAATGCACTTTTTCGTGTTGATTTTTCAGCTGTTCTCGCATTTGTTAACTGTAACTTAGGCGCTTCCTGATGCGCCCTCTTAAGTTCCGCAATGCGCCTCAACACTGGTGAGGGTCAGGGAACTTTACACCGTTATTTTCGTCCGCAATTACATCATGGATTTATTGTACTCATAGGATTCAATTGTAGCTAATAGTACATTAATTTTTAGCCGAAATTTGGTGATGGTATTTCAGACGTATATATGTCTGTAATACGTCGAGAACGAAGCCCAGGGAACAGAGGAAATCCTGCCTTAGAGGACCACAGTCCAGCAATGACCTGTGCTGTACTGGCTTTGCTGGACATATTAAATACATAGAAGGTGAAAGAGAACAAGACATTTAAAAAAACCAACAAAAAAAAATCTGTTACAAACATCAGCATTGGCTAATTTTCACGGACTTTGGAATACATTTTTGTAGTCGGATGATTTTTTTTCTTTGAGCTAAACATTTATTTATTGGCATTAATGTTATTGGATAAAATGTACTAATTACATTGATTTAATTGTTTACAGGACTTGGCATATTTCTGTTTACTAAGTACTTCTTTTCAATGACAATCCATTTATTCTTCATTACGGAGATTAATTGTATTTCGAGGCGAAAGATTTCGGTGGCGGAATTAAATTGAAATAGTGCCACACTTTTGTGAATGTATTATATGCGTGTATATCAGGACGGATTCGCTCGTTCGGAGATAAGTCCCCATGTAAATTAATGGGTTAATTTAATTTACGACGCCGAAATCGGTCCGGAATTACATTGCAAATACGTTATTTTTCTTGACAAATCATTCATTTTTGTAGTGCACTGCTGTAAGTGTAGAACTATAACACATTTCCAAGAATCGCGCTCCAATTCGATGCTCCGCTCAGATAGACCCACATTCAAACTAGGTCTGCCTGTCGGAGCTGTTAAAGCGCTGTAATGCGCACATCCTGGTGCTGACAGGGGATTCGCACGGTGAGGCGCAGTTTTCAACCGAAAAACAGGCGGCAACTCCGATATACATTGTTATTTTTTCTGTTTTACCCCCCCATCGTCTTAGTGGAGATGTTATATGGACACAAAAACTTATCATCCAAATGGCCTAATCAGCTTTCGTTAAAGGGGTTTTATCATTTCATCATTTTGCAGCAGTTTATACTGGTTGCTAAGCAGAGCTTCTCTCTCTCTCATCCCCGTTCACACATGTACCTGCGCGCTCCCGGGCACAGTTACCCCGTCTCACGCATTGTTTCCTACTTATACGGGACAGGGGGATGCATGTCCTCGGGTGCCCGCCGTAACAAACAGCCCATTAATCTTACCATAGCACTTTTAATTGGTATCTCGCATAAGGCCCTACAAGCTTAGATTTTTTTGTCCCGATCTGTTGAACTTTGACTAGGATTTGCAGGGTCAGTCATGACCTTACAAAGCAGCTTGTAACTCTTACTCAGTAAGCACAACATCTCTTAGCTCTTTCTTTGCTAAACCAGCAGTCACCTGCCCCAGAAGCTACAATGTTAAAGCTGTGTGGGTTTGGTGGCAAACCCAATGTTTTGTGTGAGAGGAAAAAAAAAACACAAAATAAATAAAAAATAGAAAAAAAAAAAAAAAACAAGAAAAAAAAAAGATTAAAAAAAAAAAATGAAAAACAAAAAAAAAACACAAAATGGTAACATGTTGCATAAATGAAGGAATTCCGTGCTGTTATGTTACCAACCACACAGAAACCATTTCATATCAACAATAACAAAACATAAAGGCAATATTGATAAATTTCACTGAAAGTAAACTTAACACTATAATTTCCAGTACCAAAAGCAAAATTATATAGTCCTGCAGACATAATGCAACAACACATACAGCTCAGTGTTAAAAGCAACTCAAGATGGTCTAAAGAGAAGGGGCAACATGTATGAACTGGGCTGTACCAGATTTCTGGTAGGCTTTGAACCAAAAAACCAGACAGAGCCCTTTTCTATAGGTGTATAAATAGTCGTACACGGCAAAGATGCAGGGGAGGAGAGGGAGTTGCACCAAAGTAGTACAATGCACCAAAAATGCGCCACAAATACTCCAAAGTTTTGCGCTAAACTGTTTGTGTAAACTTGTAACCGTTGTCAATTAATAAATAGTGGCATGAATGAGGGGTTTTCTTTTTTTTTTTAAACTTTTGGTGTAGAAAGGAGCATATTTTATAAAAGCTGAGAGGGGACAGCTTTAATACATACTGTCTGATCATACACTATTAAAAACAGAGGTAGAACTGGTGAGTCAATGCAAGGTTCATACATGGCACCCAAGGTATTTTGAAGTTTATAAACATTCCTTGTTTCATACTCTCTGCATGCGTTTTCCCAAAATGTACTGCACTTACACTGTCATTACATCAGGACCATGTGTAGTTAAGTTTACTATAAAGTTCAGCTTCCACATGCAAAAAAAAATACAAATTAGACCTCCTTGATTGTAAAGGTAAAGCATGATCTCCACTGATAAATATAATTTCTAATGCTACATACTATTTTATCTCAGCTTATTGATTGCAACTACCTGCAGAATACCAGGGTGGTGTCTCTAACCTTTTACATTCCCCTTTGGGTTTGGTTCACATATTAGGATTATAGAGAAGGTATGCGGGACAGTTGCTCTAGAGCCTCCACCACCTTGAAAATCTATGATACCTTCCCTGATGGCTGTTTAGTGATTATGCTCACCAACTGGGAGTGACCATGCATGTGTGTGGCTTTCTCTTTAGAGGTCTAAGGGGGCCTTCTCCATAAAGCCTTAGCTACATTTCTGTATACTAGATTTTTATTAGTTCAGTTTTTTGTTTTTTTTTAATTAATGAACTGTTGCCAAAACATGGTTAAATGGTTTTGTTCACATTTCCATTTGTTGTGTCGCTTTTTTATACACATGGCTTTTTTTTTCCTTAAATGGTACATGATTCAAAAGATCTGTGTTGACAACAGTTTTAACCATAAGAGGTCAATGGGTTGAATTTAAAAACACCTGTTACATTTTATATAGTTCTCATGTCTCTATCTGTTCAGTGTTTTTAGCAATATTAAGAAAACAGCAAAAAAATTAAAGAGTGGAACAAATGCAGTGAAAAACTGACAACTTTTGATATACGCATAATAAAAGGTTAAATGAAAAAATGGAACGCCAAAAAAGCTCGCTAATTGTTGGAAGAAAACTGTTTGTTATTATTATGTATTCATATTTGATATGCATTACCATATGAATGTGTAAATGAGGCCTTACCCGTCTAAACTTGAGTGGAAGCAGCACAATGACCATGACTGCAGACTCTATAGTGTAACTGAGATAGGGGATCAGGTGGGGTCTGGACCCCAAAGATATTAATTTTCCCTTATGCACAGGGAAAATATCACATGCAATAGGCATCTACAAACGCCTATGTTTCGTCAACTATAAAATACAAATTTTATAATGAATAATAAAACGGATTAAAGTATTAAAAACAGCAAGTATGTAGTGTCTTATTTTAGTCATACAACAGACCTAACAAAAACCATACCCGTGTTTAATACATCCAAAGAGGCCAATTTCCTATAAACCTTGTTAACTCTTTACAACTGAACCCCCTCTGCTGGTTAGTAACAGCTATGTAACAAACCTAGCTAGCTGATAATCACTGTTATAACTTGCTTATCATTTCTAACAAAATATAAACCCCTATAGTCAAACCACAGGTGTATAACTAGATTAGTGGAACTAGTAAATTCACATATGACTAACTAAAAAATAGAATCCAATGAAAATGGTTAGTGTACATTGGTCATTGCAATTACTAACTGAAAGATCCTCAACACTGACTCCTAAAAGCTAACATTGCCACCCCAATATGTTTTGCCTCTTACCCCTAATGATGTCGAGTAGCAGCAGAACCTGTTGGGGAGGCAGCATTAGTTTTTAGGAGTCAGAGTTGTCTTTCCCTGACGCGCCACTAGGGGTGGGTATTTTGTTTTACAAGATTGAAACCAAAGATGGGATAGGGGGGCCCCCCTTCCAAACTTAAAAAAGGCCTCCAACAACCCTAATCTGTCCCAGAACAAGGCAATGTTTGAAAAATGAGTAATGTCACATTAGGAAAATGAGCCTCTGAAAGCAACTGATCATGAAGGAGGAGTGATGATACTGTAATAAGGTCTGTTTATAACTGTAATAGGAAATAGAGAGATGCTAAATTTCAGAGCAGCTATTGTTTTTGTACACCCCCTCACAAGTCAATTATGTGTATTCCACAGGTCTATAAAGATGTTCATGCAAGCTCATTAACCCTGGTCATAAAACTGGTTCACTCAAGCTCATGAAGTCTGGTCTGGTCACAAAACACTAGAAACTTTATTGGAGGGGGAGGGGAGGGAGGTATCAGGTTACCTCAACATGACATGGAGCCTGGAGTGTTTCTACTTCAAAGAATGGATAGTAAGGATCCTCATTATAATTAATCAATTAAGGGGTTGTCAGGGCTAAGCGATGCTCGACTGCAGACAGGCTGCAAACAGCTGATGTGCGCTCCCTCCTGATACTCTTGCCTGCTGACAGCTCGTGTGAGTGACAGAGGCCCCAGCCATTCCTGACAGGGGGCGAGTGCACCTGCTATATGGGAGGACCCCGGAGGTACCGCTTCCAGATGCAGCTGCAGGGGCGGTTATCAGGAATCAATTTAACTCTACTGAAAGCTGACGTGCAGCAGACAGTAGATATTCCTGACTACCTTGTGGTCTATTCTGTCTTTGTGTTGTAGTTTGACCTAACCGTATACTGAATCGGCTTGTTCTCCTGATCCGGTTGTGTTCGTCCTGATGTTGTGCTTTGCTTCCGTTTTGGCTTTTGTCCACTCGGGCTTGTTGTGCGTTTATTCCTTCTGGTTTGTTTTGTGGCTTTGGCGTTCCTATTTGATGTATTGTGAACTGACTGTTTGATATTCTTCCTTCTGACGGCCCCATGCTCTTTAGCAGCGCAGGAGGTGGACTGTCGGCCCAGTTGCCATCTGCCGCCTTGGGCTGCACGTCAAAGTAGGCAGGGACAGTGGGCTGGGTTCCAGTTAGGGCTCACTGCACCTTCCTTGACGTGACAAGGGACATGTATAATAACATATGAACTGTCCTTCAACTTTAATAACTTTTATTATCTAATCAGTCAGTCAGGGACAGCAATATAACCTAAAGAGCTGATGGGCAGCTCTGAAACCTGAGCTGATTGTGCAGGTTATAAAATATGGTGTCCAGAGGAAACCTGCATTCACAATGTGGGAGTTAAGCCAACAGCCGAGCTGAGTTCCATTTTTTCTTCCTCACTCCGTCCCTCCCTCCCAGAAACTGATAAGAATATTTATACATTGTAAATGTTTGGTATTTTCTAAGATTGTCTCCTTTTATTTTATGACTGTAATTACATGTATGTATATCACATTATTATACCCTTGTTTTTGTGCTTTATGTAAGCAATGTACCTTGTTTCTATTGAAGCTTAAAACATTAATAAGTATGGTCCCTGAATGCTCTAAAAATCCATAGCCTTGATCAAAGTGTTTCAACCCTGTGACTGCTGGAGAGCAGTGCGTTAGTGTTTAAATCTGTGAGTATCGGTAAGTGGTGGTTCTGGGTATCAGAGTCCTTCCCTCAGATTTCTTTTCTTTTGTAATTCATCCTCAATTTGCCATCTGAGCGAAAGGTGAGTGCAAATAAGATTGAGTGGAAACAAATTAACCCCTTTACAGTGGTCACATGCTGGTAAGTGTGTATATGACAGTCACCAATTGATACTCCAAATTAGGAGCCGATAAGACCTTGCAAGACCTTAGGGTGTTGTTTTCTAAACCTTTACAACACCACATGTATGTTAAAGTGGTATATCCCTAATGGATAAGTACATTTATGTGAATGATATGGAAGGTTATTTAAAGGGGTTGTCTATTAGTTTAGATAAAGGCTGTGCTGGCTGATGAGGGCTTATAATGAGAAAAAAAAATGCACTAATATTTCCTGTTAAGAATCATGCCTCATTTTGCAATCACTGATGCTCCTGCCCAATGACAACATGTTCAACAGTCAAATGGTTAATGATGCAGCTAATCTCTGGCCTCTTACTGTATGATATGGCACTGAACCACTGAGGACCGTGAGTGGCTGGCAGTGTCCAGTGATCATTAGTGATTACAGATGTACGTGACATGATCAGCATGGAAAAGTTGCAAGCAGTTGAACAAGGACTTTTTTTAAACACACTGATGCACAACTTTTTTTTTAAACTAATAGACAACTCCTCTTTTTTTTTAATCTTGTCATTTCTTTCCCTTTTTTAAATTCAGTTTCAAATTTTTTTTTCAGTTGTATGCATAACTGGCTGTATATTTGTATTTCCATCTCTGATCTACACCAGTGGTTCTGGTGCATAACAAGTTAAGATACAATGCAGAATGATGCATGTCTACCCAACCATGCTTGAGTAAAAAAAAAGAAAACATTAGTTAGAGTAGTTACGATAGAATCGATGACTTGCAATTACCTTATTTTTCATGTAAAGTAAAAAAAAAGTAACTTAAAACTGTTATAATTGTTCTGCATCATAAAGTATGTATGTCTCTTCTAACCCGCCTGGTATCTGGAGAGTCTTTCTTTAAACCTTAAAGGGGTTTTTCCATGATGTAATGTTGACGTGGGATCCTCCAAAATGGGCATTTAATCACTTTTCTAAATATATGTGATTACAAAAGTTGCAGTCTGAGAGAGCTACAGGCTGCCGTACCTGCCCTTAGTTACTTAAAAGCTTCTATTACATACGACCAACCTGACAAGAGCTGCTGGCCGGGCTTTGCGCAGAGCACACTTCTTATCTGATGAAAGGGAGCTGAAGAAGCTTTCAAGGCACCGGGTAGAAATATGTTGTCTTTTGTATACAGAATCCACTAGTTATAGTGTGATATCTGAGTAAGAAACCTGCTTTATCTGATGACAGGGAACATGAAGGACTTTCAAATTGCTGTGGAGAAAAGGTGTTGTCATTTGTAACAGATCCAATAGTTGTAGTTTGATTATTGAGTGAAAAATTTCACACGATCCCTTATGCACGGCTCTGTGCTCTGGCTGTGTCTCTCTCTCTCTTAGCTCAGCGTGGCGTGTTTAAATTTGCTTCTTAGCAGATAAGGCACGTCCTGGCAAAACAGTAGGAAAAGGTAGTCAGCTCACCCACATTCTTCGGCACTAATAGAATGGATCGCCCGGATCCTGTTCAGAGCAGAACGCCAAGCAACAAGTCCCAGAATAGAGATTGAACCAGCGAATCCAAATTCGTATAAAACTTAATAACTTTTATTGGTTACAAATAAAACCAATACCTCCATTGTAAAACATGGCTCACTCAGGGATGAGGCAGACGCGTTTCGGACGATGCAACGTCCTTAATCATAGCATGCCAAACAACTACAAGCACATACCTTATATACAAATCCTTAAAACGTGCAAATACTTACACCTGAACGCTGAATACACCGGTCCCATCACAGCGCATCAACACTTTCGGGCTACACTGTGTCAATCGGAAATGACGCCACGGACATGCGCAATGGGTCAGATGAGTTATTAAGTTTTATACGAATTTGGATTCACTGGATCAATCTCTATTCTGGGACGTCCTGGCAAAACCCCTTTAAGAAACTGACCAAGGTTATTCCTTATGTTGGCATATGATGTATATTAAAATACATGTGTGGATAAAAATGAACAGAAGAGATTTGACATTAGTTCATAAAAATTCAAGAAAATCCTGTTTCATAGGTAAGTATTTATTAAGGGACATGCACCTATTAATAATAGAATATTATCCATAATTTATCCAGGCAAAATGGGATAGATCAAATGGGATAGATTTAAAATCAAAGTTGCTTCAATTGTAAGATATTAGACGCAAATCTCAGGAGATCATGTATAACAAGCAAGCAGCACATCAAATGGAATTTTTAGGTTTTAAATCATCCAGAGAATAAGAATTTCTGAATCATACATCACATACTATATATCATTCTATTTAAGTCTTAGAAAAGCATGTAAGAATGAATAGGTCTGAGACCCATGAGCAGTAAGCTCTGTAGAGGCTGATGCCCTCTAATAGCTGAAAAATCTCTCTCACTGTAGGCAAGCATACATGTAATTGGAGTTAACTTAAAGGTATTATCCACCTTGAACCCAATGTTGTTTTCGGACTATATTCGTGTTGAATGTTAAAATAAAGTATATCTTTACAACGGTCATTTTACTGATGCAGCGTTCAAACTGCCCTGCATATACTTAAATGATGAAATTCTTTTTGCCTTCAGCTACCACAAGGGAAGCTACAGAGCTAACTGTCAAATTGGTTATCAGTTTTGATGTATAATTAGCATCCATCGAGGTGTTAAGTTCCCCAAGTTTAGTCTTTGTCTGATACCATGAAAAAAAAAAATCAGCTACGTATGCAATATGCATAGGTTCACATTGACCCAATGGTTCCAGACAAGTGTTAAAGATGGATAAAAGCAGACAGAATTTACCTCTAACTGCTATAGTATCAATTAACACCTTAAGGACATGGCTATTTCGACCAAACTGTTTTTTTACACCCCTTGGAATACATAAATGCAGGAAATAGTGATTTTGCCATTATCTTTTGGCAGATCACATGTCGACGGTCATTTCATGCTAAGTGTCGACATGTGATCTGTATTTGTCTCCACACTGTCGGTCCTTTTTTATATATAATGAAGAAGACGTCTGTTGGGCAGGTGAGTGCCACAGTTTCTTCTCTTTACATATGAAGTGTTATGGAGATAAGCTTATCTTTGATATACCGCAGAGCACACCGCCCTAATGTTTGAACACCACAGATAATTTACTACTCAGCCATATTTTACATGGAATGCACTGTTGATTTATAATTGAGGTTGTGTGCAGTGCAGTCACGTATCTTCATGTGCATAGTGATATACCTATAAACTTGGCTCTTTTTCATTTGATGGGTGTCACAAAACCTAACTTTAAATCCAACGTTGGAAGGTTATGTTCACGCTACAAGTATTTCAAGTGGGAATCTATGCGGATTCTGACTTAAAATACTTGTCTAAAGCTGAAAGTAATGCATCCCCATTGACCTCAATAGAAAATATATGTTGAAGTTTATACAATGTATATTTTTATTGAGAAGCTTTTTGATGTAAAAAAACGCATGGAAATTTACAACTGATGTCAATAAGGATGACTAAAAACCTTTCACAATACGCAGCCAAAATATTTCTATATGGTTTTTAATACGGGTCCGCATCCAATATCACATAGAAATGAATGGGACTCGTTTCTGACTGTGAGTAAAATAACTAATGGCAGAAAAAGACAAAAAAGCCAGCTCACCTCATTAAGAGCCAGATAGATAAACCCTACAGTAAAATAATTACCCTAAATCCACAAGCAAAAGCAGGTGAGATACTTGTTGAAAACTGGATTGTCCAACACGATTTTCAACAGCAGAATCCGACGAGTAATTTTACCTGTCGTGTGGACGTACCCTTACACAGTAAAACATGTAAAAGCCTGAAGGGAAATTAAAACTTTATATCTAGACTACATCTACACTTAAACTGTAGAATTAGGTAGAGTACTTTAATGAAGGTTTATTTGAGATTTAGAGCGCCAAATCTCAATCAAGCTAGCTAACAGTGATGGATAGGATATCACATTCCATAGAGTTAAAGGAAAGAGGATCAAATAAACAGGATCAAATAAGTAGTGAAGTTGTGTGGAGCCATAGTTTAAACAATGAGAACAATGTCTATCTTCTTAGTGGGAAAGAGCATCTTTTTTTTTAATTACATGGGAAAATCTTATGGTATGCATTGTCTTCATCGAGGTTTATCTCAGGACACTTCTGTTTCATCTCAAAACACTTGATTGTCTTAGGAAAATGAAAACATTGATTTTTGTCTCTCTTGCCACCAAAGATAAACAGAAAGAACAAATATCAAAATAAACAAGGATAAAGGGTATGCATCTGATGTAGAAGGGAACATTTCCTTCATTTAAAGTTGGTCATCATATTTTTATCATATTTCTATAGATAGATAGATAGATAGATAGATAGATAGATAGATAGATAGATAGATAGATAGATAGATAGATAGATATAGGATAGGGCTTGTCAGGGGATATTACATGGTACATATGTAACAGAGAACAGATTTTATCTCATCTCAATAACCTTATTTGACCAGGTATATTATACATACATATACACATATATTATATACATTCTGAGTGGGTTACCCCCAACTCTCAGTTAACTATATGCTCCAAAACCCATGTGGGCAGAGGTTGATATACCTTTCTAACTGAAATCTATAAGGTGCCATGTCATGGAAATTTTAAATGTTCATCCAAAATTGCCCCTCATAAATGAAAAATAATAGAATTTCTAATTTTTTTGTGATAGATGATAGGAAAACACTCTTCTTGTTATCTCAGCAGGATAGGCCATTATCTAAAGATCTAGATACATAAGGTAGTTTTTGATGTTACACCAAAACATGTACTAGATTGAATTCCACACATTAGGGCACATTTACGGTGGCAATTGCACCAAAATTCTGCCACCACTTGTGCCAACCAACTGGCATATGTGCTTTATGCTACTTAGACACTTCTGCAACGAATCCGACAAAAAGGGTTTGGCTTTGTTGAAAGAGGAGTGATTTCACATGCAATACACTGCATCATGAAATGTGCCAAAAATGCTGCTGCAATTAGTGTCCTAAACTTACATAGTTACATAGTTTGTCAGGCCGAAAAAAGACATACGTCCATCCAGTTAAGCCCATTTTGCTAAAGTGTTGCTAAAGTGTTAAAGTGTGTGTTGATCTAGAGGAAAGCAAAAACCCCCATGAGGTAGAAGCCAATTGTCATCATGTTAGGGAAAAAATTCCTTCCCGACTCCAATCTGGCAATCAGAATAAATCCCTGGATCAACGAACCCTCTCCAGAATCCTAGTCACTATAACTTGTTATATTATCACGCTCCAGAAATGCATCCAAGCCCTTTTTGAACTCTGTTAGTGAATTCACCATGACAATTTCCTATGGCAGAAAGCTCCACGGTCTCACTGCTTTAATAGTAAAGAATCCCTTTCTATGGTTATGTTGAAATTTTCTTTCCTCAAGACATAGAGGAATCCCCCCTTGTTCTCGATACAGTCCTGGGTATAAATAAATCTTTAGCGAGATTTCTATATTGGCCCTTAATATATTTAAACATATTTATTATGTCCCCCCGAAGCCGTCTTTTCTCTAAACTAAATAAACCTAACCTCGCTAATCTTTCTGGATATCGCAGTCCACCCAGTCCTTTTATTATTTTTGTTGCCCGCCTTTGTACCTGTTCAAGCTCTACAATATCTTTCCTGTGCACTGGTGCCCAAAACTGTACACAATATTCCATGTGTGGTCTAATCAGTGACTTGTATAATGGGAGAATAGTGTTCCCATCATGTGCATCTATGCCCCTTTTAATACAAACTATGAGATTAATGCCCCAACTAATAGGCTTACACCAAATGGGTTTCGTTCAGGAACGTTCGGGGGTTAAGAATGTGAGGGCAGTGTTGGCAGTCAAAGATGCTATAGAAAGAGGAGCTAGGGTCGTCGGCTCCCCAGCTTTGTTGGGTATCGACGCGGAAAAAGCCTTTGACAACGTCAACTGGGAATGGCTAAGCATAGTATTAGATAGGATGGGCTTTTCAGGTAACTTTAGAAGCTACTTACAGCAATGTAAAAAAACCCCACAGCAAGAGTTCACACCCTTTTATCTCATCACCAATATATTTTACAGAAGGGACACTCAGGGATGCCCACTCTGCCTATTGTTTAATACCCCCCGGAACCGCAGCTATTCACTTGATTAACACGAAAAATTTAAGGGATTAAATCGGACCAAGGAAGGAAAAAACACTTTTTCGCAATAAAGCCCCTTTTTTTGGGGCAATCCTAACACACTGAGAGAGTGTTGGGGGACTAAAAAATTCGAATTTTCTCGGGTTTAAAATTAATAAGGAAAGTCAATTATTACCGCTGGGATTCCAGGGGGGCATGTAAGGTATTGGGGTAGAATGGGGGACTCCCTGACCTACTAGGGTTAACTGGATCAAAAGGGGGGCCCTGACCATCAATTAAAATTTTCCCCCGCTGCGAAAAAAATTTATGGGGAACTAGACAGATGGGGGGATCTTCCCCCCATAATGGGCAGAATTCAAAAAAAAAATCAAAAAAGGGATTTTGCGAGGGTTTTTTCCCATCCTCTTCAAACTTGCCTCTACGCTTAAACACAATGTTAATTTTTTTAGCAGGGGCTTTTATAAGTTCATCTAAAAGGGAAATGCTCCCGATTTGTTTTTCTAACAACCATGAGGGGGGTTCAGGGGGGAGCTCAGCTTTCCAAAAATTTTGACAAAAATTTTTTTCAACTAGTGGAGGCATTCAAAATTGGCTGATGGGTACAACTATTTTTTTCCCAAAACCCGATTTTGAAGCTCAGCTGGGAAAGCCTAAACACTAGAAACTCGCTCCACTCACCCGTGAAACTACATCCTGGGGAAAAAAAAAAAAAAGTGTGACCCGAAGACACTCGGGTACTTGGCGACACTTAGGAAGATGTATGGGGACCTATGTACATGTCGGGTTTTTCCCCCTTTTGGGAGACACCTTTTTTTCGCCCGGGGGGGAGAAAAAGTTGTTCATAAATGGCACAGAAGGAACGGGACCTGGGAATTTTTTACACCTTCCGGGGGGGCCCTACCACGGAAAGGAACTTGAGAAAAATTTTCACTTGGAGAAACCTCACATATTCAGTATAAAAAAATTGAAAGCTTTGTAGAGCTAGCATCAAAATTTACAGCCCTCTAGGAGACACAGGGGAGTTTTTGGACCTCTGCAAGATAAAGACGTTAAGTTCTTTTCCAAAATTACTCTAAACTGCGAAATAAGGAAAACCAAAACAGTACGGGGAATATATTTAAAGGCGGGGAACGGCACACCCAAGATTAGATTAGAAACAAAAATCCAAAAGGGCAGCATTATCCGCACGCTGTGGTTAAGAAAAATGGAGGGAAACCTTTTTTGGGTTTGGCTCAAGAGCAATCTATGCTTTAATATCAGACGGGGAGGGACCTCCGAATTTTTACAAGCCTCCCCAAAATTGTCTAATGGAGCTAACCTTCCCATTTTTTGGGTCCGCCCTGAATCCTGGTTTTGGGCTCAAGCCAAAGCCTTCATTAAAAATTTTGGGGGAGTGCTCTATATCTCGGACCACAGGGTTGCTTATTTCACTTTGTACAACCCAACACCCAGAAAAGAGCAAGAAATAAAAATGGTTTCTTGCAAAAAGGGGTTTTATGTGACGCTGTTGGCAGCTAAAAAAAGCTGAGGCATTGGCTTGATTTGACTGCAACCCAAACCCTTTCAGAATGGGACCTAATGAAACAAGCTCTATATCTGAGAAACTGAAGAGAGCGGAATAAAAATAGGGACTCTAAAGGTTTCTGATAAAATGGAAGCATTTTTTTTCAAGAATTTACAACCGCCAAATAAAAGCTATCCAAAAACCTTTTAAATACCGAACTATCTAATAAAAAATTTAAAAAGGGTAGCCTTGGGAACCTAAGGGAGGAGATTAGACAAAAGGAGTGGAGTGCACGGGGTTTGGTTTTTAAGGTTCTGTTTTTGGGGGGGGGGACAGTTCTTTAGGGGGGGGGGAAATACTAAAAAATTGAGGGTTAGTCATTTGCTAAAACCTTGTCTACACCCTTTTGAACTTATGATTTATCTATGTTAATCTGTGTACTTATACAAATTTTTGTGGGAACTTATTGGGATTTAAAATTTGTGATCATTTTTGTATTTTTTTGGCTTTGTCTGACTGTCTTCTCAAAAAAATTTTTGTTTAAAAAAAAAATACAACCCTAACCCCTATTACCAGTACTACTGCCTGACAGGGCTCACAGTTAAGTTTACTGTCCAAGGATTCCCAAGTCCTTCTTCGTCACTTTTACCCCAGTTTTTTTTCCATTTAACAGTAATCATGTAAGGTTTTTTTCCTCCCCTATGCAAAACCCTTGCATTTATCTGTTTAAACCTCATTACCACTTCTTCCCGGGCCTCCAATTATCCAATCCCTTTGAAATAACACATTACCCCTCTATTGTGGGATTACTTTCAGAGCTTAGTATCATCTCAAAAATCGATATTCTACTGTGCAATCCCTTGTAAGATCATTTATGAAAAAAAAAAAGAGGATGGGGCCCAATACTGGACCACATTTTCCCCCAGCCCAAAGCATTTCTTTTTACTTACCAACCTTTTTATGTGGAACATATCAAAATGCTTCAAAAAAATCCAAATATAGCATCCAGTGCCTCACCCCTCCTTCTGGAACTAACTCCTCATAGAAGTGATGAATTAGTCTAAAA
Organism: Phyllomedusa bahiana; assembly: GCA_025379985.1. Lineage (NCBI taxonomy): Eukaryota > Metazoa > Chordata > Amphibia > Anura > Hylidae > Phyllomedusa > Phyllomedusa bahiana. The sequence goes on from JAODAL010004139.1 coordinate 127,150, forward strand.
GGGGACCGTTCTTCATAAACCCATGCAAAAGGCGTTTATTTTTAGTTTCTAATAGTCCAGGATAGCATCTCTGAGAAAACCTTTAAAAACATTTAACCCAAACAGAGGTTAAATTTTTACCGGTCTAAGTTTCCCGGGTCACTTTTTGACCCCTTTTTTGAATTTGGCCCCAAATTTGCTTTTGGGACAAAACCCCGTTATTATACAGCCCCAAAATATTAAAGAAAAAGGGCCCAACTTCACTTTACTTAACTCCCTAGGAACGGGGGGTGAATACCTCAGGCCCGGGGTTTTGTCTTTTTTAAGCTTCCAAGGGGGGGTGCACTTCTTCCCGGGGATGACAAAAAATTTAAGTTAAAATTTACCCCCCCTTTTTTGCTCATAAAAAGAAAGGTCAATCCTCCTTGAAAATTTACATGGAGAAAAAATTTGTTTAATAGTTTGCTTTTTTCTCATCGCCCTCTACATCCTCCCTCATATTTTTTTAAAGGGCCAACATTTTCTTTTTTAATTTTTTTACTATTAATAGTTAAAAAATATTTTGGGGTTATTTTTTTACTTTCTATGGCAATTCTTTTTTCCAGCTTTTCTTTTAAATTTTTTTACAATTTATTTTTTTCCCTTAAGCTTTTATTGGCCTTTAAGCCCTCCGTTTAAGTGCTGAAAGCTTTCTTTTTTTTTTTTAATGCCTCCCTTTAATTCTTTATCCACATTGGGTTTTTTCCCGTTTTTAAATTTTTTTTCCCTAATTCCCTTTCCCTTTTAAAGGGGTTTTTAAAGACCCCCTTTAAAATTTTTTGTTCTATTTTTAAAATTGTAAAAATAAAACGTTTGGGCCCCCCAAAAGGGGTAAAATAAGTTTCCCCAAACAGTTTTTTTTGTGGCCCATGACAAAAAAGCCTATTTGAAGGGGTAAAAGGAATTTTATTTTGGTCACTATTTCCTAGGTGCCCCCAAAACCCGAACCTTTGTTACTCTGTCAGGTCTATTAATCAATAAAAAGTCTAGAAGGGGCCTTTTTCCCCTGTCGGTTCCTTCATCATTTGAAAAAGTAAATTATTTTAGTTATAGACAAAAAAAAAGTTACCCTTTTTGAGAGCTACGGTTTTTAGATTCCCAGTGAAAGTCGCCATAATAACAACCTCATCTGATTATTTCTTATCATTTGCCTGAGGATATATCTTTCCCTGGGCTTTGTTATTTGGGGGCCCATAAACTCCTACTAAATTATATAAAGTTATTACCCCCCTGTATATTTACCCCTAAGATTTACCTGTTTTTTACCTTACCCATTTTCTCGCGGATTTACATAGAACAAAACCTCCCCCCTTTCCGGTGTTTAGGGCCTTTAAATGCTGTAACCCTTAATTAAAATGCCCCGTCGTAGCTCTCGCCAGCCATGTCTCAGTTATCCCCACTATGCATATTTTTCTTTGCAATTTTTAAATTTATTTATTTATTTTGTTGGTCAGACTCCTGGGATTGGCACATGCAATTTAGAGATTTTTCAGTTTTTAATTTTTCTTCCCCAATTTTTTTTAACTATTCTACACCCCCCTCCACCTTTAACCCCCTAATTTTTTTACTAATTCCCAGTCTCTATCTTACTATCTTGCATGCTATATGTGATTACCCCCCTCCCCATCCCAAGTTTAAATATTCCTCCACTTCCTATCCATTTTGTCCCCCCAAAACAGCTGCACCCCCCCATTTAGGTGAGCCCATCCCCAGCATAAATCTGTAGCCCCGACAAAGTCATCCAGTTTTCCAAAAAAAAAACCCCAAAACCCTCTTTCTACAACAATTTTTAGCCACTTATCACCTCTCAATCCCCCGCCTCCTGTGTGGCCCATGGAACAGGTAATATTTCTGAAAATATTGAATGCGGTACAATATCAGACGGTCTAACTCACAATGTATAAGTATTTAAAAATATTGATAAATTTGTCCTATTGTGGTTAAATAATGTACATTTTTAATATCAAACTCTTAAAAGTAATAACTACAAATTTTCAAAAATGATTTTGTACAGTTAAAACCTTTGCAGTATTTAAAAATAAATGTAAGTTTGAAAGACACCTTTTTTTGTTTTTCCCTAAAGAAATCTTAAAACATATGTCCATGTTGCAAATACACAAACTCACAGCTGGACGACAGATGTAATTTCCATTGTTTTCAACCATTTTGTAGCCTTCTCTACTGCTTGTGAGATCACCAGTGGAGAGAAACTAACAACAGAACCATCTGGCCTTGAAGGTGTTTATTTCATGACAAGAATCTCATAACAAGAAATCTAGCCATGTAGAGCATAGCAATAGTTCAGAGATTAATCTGGGGAGGGGTGAGTAGAAGTTCTGGATCATTCAGAGTGTGAAATTATTATTGGAAAAAGAACAGGATAAATATTGAAGGGACGGTTCGCAGAGTTTCTTTATTAGAGATTTGCATTTACAGAAATTCTATAAAACACAGAGCACCTATTACCTACTTAGTCCCTTTGACAAGATGGAGAAATCTAGGTAAGAATGTAGGAAAGTTGATTTCTCTATGGTTACTCTCCAGAAAACAGACATTGAGTCCCTTTGACTGAATACAAGTGCCACAAATTGCTACTGCATTCTGTTGTTGGCACCAGGGGAAGCAGCCACACAGACGTTGTGTTACCCATGCTTGCTTTGTTAGTAGAACGCCTGCTGCTTGTGAAGGAAACAATTCAGATACTAGTTCCATACTAGAGAGTTATAATATTATAAGTGCACATTCTAATATAGTGAACTCTCAAGTTAATGTTTAGTCTATGAAACAGACAGTCAAAAGTAGAAGTAGGTGCCAGTCAGGACAGAAAATTGATTACAGTAATTCCTTAAGTTACAATGGCCTCAGCTGACAATATTTTCAGCATACAATGGCCTTTCCTGGACTATTACAACTTAAAAGCACATTCAACATACAATGCCACAGACACCTACGATCTATTACTTATGTGACTGGCAAAAAAGTATGCTGTCAACATGGCATTTTACTGGAAAATTACTGAAATAAGTGCAAGTGGGGTGGCCTTTATTTTATTTTTCTGGCTCACTGTATGTTATGTACTGTACAGGATCCTAAAAAGCTAGTGTCCTCAATCTAGAAAGCAATGTCCTTCTTCCAACAATTTTTGCTCACTTTTATAGGTAAAGACTTGTTTTATCTGTAGTAGTGTCAAGGTGCATACCGTGACCCCTGTTATGGACTGCGGACGTGCCCGTGCCTGCCATGGCCCCATTACCACTACGGTGGTTCCCGCTGCTTCCTTTGCACTATACTCCCATGTTTTGGCTCCTGTCCCTGCTGTGGCATCGAAGCCAGCATCCGCCGGCAGCTCTTGCTCACTGGTCCTCTCTCCTGCTCGCTCTTGTCCTCTGTGACTGCATTTGCATGCACAAACACCCCTAGGCAGTCTTCTGCTATTTAAAGGGACAGTGTTCCAATTGCCTCCCCCCTAACCTGTGACCTCTGTCTATAAAAAGAACTTCCTGCCCTTGCTCCAGCGTCAGTTTATTGTTGTCTTTCTACATAGAGCTGGACCCCTGGCTGCTGTATTGCTGATGTTACCTACGTTACCTGTACATTTACCTGTACCCATTACTGCTGTTTCTGCTGCAGCACCAATCCGATATAATACCTGCTGTACATCTGCCGCTGTATGAAGTCTGCTACCTGTCTGGGACTGCGTTGCCTGCCGATGGCTACACATGCTGTGCCCTGTCACCTGTGCCAGCACCAGCTGTTTTGTCCCACACTTTGGCTCCCATCTACGCTCACGTTGGCCCAGAGTATCCGCATACCCGGCATTCTATTCCCTTAGAATGTGACATGCAATTCTTTTCAAGACGGAGCTGAGCTGTGCTATTGAAACACGCAGCTACGTTCTCTCATGTGAACGCCGCTCCGTGTTCAGCACAGCGAGCAGTGATAATCTCACTGCTAATTGTTAAATCCGTCTTGGGGACCGATAGAGCGGACCCAAGACGGATCCGTAAAGCGCTTGTAACTTGTGAACAAGCCCTTAGTGTTTGTATTTGTTTATTATTTTTTAATCTTATTAAATTTTTTTTTTCCTTATTTTGGGTTAAAATTGGGGGCTTAAGAAGCAAACACTTGTTGTTCACCCTTTTAGGGTTCCATCCACATGACAATCATTTCACGCACATTTAGATTTTAAAAACCAACTGTATAAATCCAACTGTAAACCACCCCCATAGACCTCAATTGAAAATCCGAGTTGTAGCCCACATTTGAGGTCATATTTCAAAACCACTGTTTTTTCAATAAATTACAACATGTTCAATATTTCGCCGTATTTTAAGTAAAAAAAAGTTGTCCCAAACATTTCTATGTTGGTTCTGTCCAAAACCCCACAGAGATGAATGGGACTCATTTTTTGACTGTGAATCCATTGGAAAAAAACAAGATCAAAATCCACATAAAATACTTGTTAAAAACCATGTCATCCAATGTTGTTTTCAACTGTAGAATCCGACGAGCATTTTGACATTGTTGTGTGAATATACCCCTATGGTAACAAGTTACAATATTTTAAACTTACAATCGTCATTATGAACCCAATACATAGCAGGAGACCTTTTAAATAAGAACCGAGGATTGAGTATTCAGAAGCATGGAGGAACAAGAGTGAAAGCCAACCTATAATCACCTTGTCTGTTTTAGGTCCTGTGCTGATTAATTTTTGCAACTAACTACATACTGTAGTATTTTACCGTTGAAAATATGAAGCGAACGCAGTAAACCATTCAACTTTTATTAATAGTGGATCCAAACAGAATTATATAATTTAAAGGGGTTTTGCCACAAAGTAAAATTGACGGGGGAAGCTTGCAGATTAAATGATAACATTTTCACCATTCATCATTATTAAAAACTCTGTACCATTTTTGTTTTAGCTGCTCCCTTAATGATCCATAGTATACAGATTGTCTCCAGGGGATATGACCAGTGACGACAGCTCCTCAATTCTGGTCGCACATGCTCAGACATCTCCTCTCCGGAAGCTACTGTCAGTCTTTTCCCTGTATAGTAATCACAGATACTCACTGCTGAGCGAGTGTTTAACCCCAGGTGCTGTCATTCTACTCCTTTCCTCTGTACTCCTTAGTAATTAGTCAAAGTGCAAATAAATAAAAAGAAACCTTAAGCATGTATGTGCATTGAGACAAAAAACACATGTATGATTTCTGGAGGGATTTGAACCTAGAACCCTTCTGTTGGAAGGCAGAAAGGTTAATCACTCAGTTACATTGTAGCTACTTAGAGCTTTTTTACTTAAACAGACCTTTGTTTGACTACAGTGAACACACTGTGAAAAAAGGCATGGTTATGTCAAGCCTGCTGGGTCCTATGACATGCAGTCCAAAAACAAATCATACACGCCAATTTTTAAGCACACTAAAAGCTGAAGCAGAAAAAAACATGAATGAAAAGCCTTCATGGCAAAACCCCTTTAAGTTAAGGTTCGTGGCTCCATGACAAGGAGAGCAGGCACGAGTTTTACGAATTATACTCTCTAAATCACAGAGTTTTTTTTTTCATCATTGGAAGAGGTAAAATACCGAGATCCAAGTCGTTCGCTGAGCCAAGACTTTTTGGACTTGTTTCTGGAAAAAAAATCGGGAAATGGAAAAAAACAGGATTTTGCAGAGACCATCAACTGAGAAAAAAGCCAATTCAAACCCCTAATTGTGCCTACTCTTTTTGTCTCACCTTTTCAAAAGCAATCTTTAACCCTCAGGGAAACCCCAGTCAATGAAATCAGTCACTTCAAGTTCCAAGAAAGTGCTGACTGGTGCTAAGGACTGCAACAAGGGACTAGCAAGGCCATTTGAAGAGTTAAAATTTGTGCCCCTTTTCCTCATGCCCCAATTGGAGCCATGGTTAATTCCTTTGTGCAGATCAGAAGACCCTGCTCTCTCACTTTGGGAATGAGCCTTAAATATTCATTCTTATCACACTGATTAGCTTTAAACATGTAGACAAAGGTAAATAAAGATTATTAGCAAATACATTGCTGTTCCCAATTTCTTCTTATTTTTTAGGCTAGACAGTTGTTTTCCTGCTTGCCTAAACAAGCTTTTTTAGGATTACCGCCATTGGTTTGTGACGCACTGCCGCGTGTCTTAAACAGCACACAGACTTGTTATTTTTCTTGCTGACAAACTTTAATACTTTAGAGTTCTGTAGCCTTCTTCCCTGCTGTTAAAACTCCTACATCACCAATGTTCCTCTAACAGGGCCCTCCAAAATAACGAGCTGAAATGTCAGTCACGCTGTAAAAACACCCCAGCTGAACAGGAAGTGGGACCTGAAGCTGGCTGTGAAGGGCCAGCTCTGGAAAACAGCCCTGTGAAACTTTACTTTAAAATCACACTAAGGGCATGCCCCACGGGAAAGGTTTTCGGCCGGTTTTCAGGCGTTTGCGGTTTTTCAGACCGGCTGAAAAACCGCCAAAATTAGCACAATTGTGCTCTAAGAAAACCCTTGCAAGCATTCCCCACTGCACGGGTTTTTCCGCCCGACTGTTTTGTCGCCGGCGACCGCGGCAAAACATTGTTTCATGCACAATCTTCCTCCGGTTTCCGGAAAGGAATCTTGCATGTCTATGGAGGGGGAGGGTGTTCCTGCTCATGCGGAGAAAAACCGTCCCCCCCTCGGGCCCCTGAGGCGGCCGCAAAACAGGACAAATACCGGCCGCAAACCGGCCGGTATTTGCCGTCCGTGTGAAAAGCTCCAACTGTAAAAAATTTTAAAAAAAAAAAACCACCACTGACCAGATATGAGCATACTTCCCATTAAGTGCCCCACCCTTTAAACAAGAGTGGACCATTAACTCTCCTGCTAATTCTCCGTCTGTACCCACCACAGTATGCCCAACTATAACACTTCAAGTCATCACAGCAAAGGGAGAACATAAAGGTTAGCCAACTATTTCACTTGTTAGCAGAACTCCCACAATGTAAAAATTAGGGGAAGCCCTTTGATATGCCCAAAGGGGACATCAATCTCCATTAAATGGCATAGAGAAGCATGAAAAAGTTTAGATACTGATTTGTAACCAGAGGTGAATTGTACAAAGCTTTTAGATGCCAATTAAGCTTTTCCACCCTGTATAGTGATCAATGCATGTGCAATAATGTGTGTTTATTTTGCATAGGCTAGGCTGAAACAACCATTGTTGCATTAAAATTGCAATGATATGATGCTAAAATTGGCACTAACGATACTGAATGAGGTCTACAGGTTTTCCCAAACAGACACACTACACATTGGTTGTGATTTAGCAGTGTAACTTTGTGATCCAAAGGTTACACAACCAAAGACGTTGTGCAGTCCTATGCATAAGAGTATGCTGTGTATGCAGTGTGTTTGTGAGCCTAGCATTGGCTGTTATCTATTGCATTTGATTTGTGTAAGTGATGCAAATTATATCTAATCGAAAACAGCTGCCACCAAGTACCAGTCCTTACTCCTTTTTACCCTCAAGTGCCACGCAAGTAGGTGCTTAAGCATCCAGATCCAAGCATAGCTGAAAAACCACCGAGTAATGGTGGGATCTGAATTATTTTAGTGTTTGGTCTTAGCTCTAAAATAATCTTGGCCTCAGGTCTGAACTATTTTGGGGTTCATTTTGAGCTCAGCCTGCAATCCTAATTAATTCTGGGTTCTTGTGTGGGCTCTAACTATGGAATCTGATCTTGGATCTAGAGGTATTTTAGAATTGTGACCAGGGTCTAAATTTATTTAGCAGTCTGAATTCATTTTGGTTTCTGGAATAAGTTCTTAATTTATTTTGGGTTTTAGTCTTGGGGTTATTTAGGTGTCTGAAGTTTCATTTTAGTAAAGAGTATGAAATTATTTTGGGTTCTGGTCTAAACCAAAACCTGATACATTACCATCCCTTGCAGTTAACAATAAGTAACAAAACAAGGATAATAGGATTCTTCACTTTTACGATCTATTCTGGCTCAATTATATCTGTTGAAACTGCTTTGGGACATAAAACAAGGTTTGCACTAACTAGTTAAATGGGCAATATCTGTTAGCTAGATAAATTACATACGGTCTCTCCCCATATACAACTCTTCAAATTTTTAAAGCATATATGTGTTTAATCAGAATATCTTATAGTGAAAAAGATTGGAACCACATTTTTGAGTGCTTACCTGAGTAGATGCAGGCTGGCCAATGACTACCCACCCTGGACACTCTTGGTCGTTATGGTGTGACACTGTAACATTTGAGGCCCACTGATCCTGAAATCCATTTGGAGTGTAAACACCACAGTCTTTAATACTTGTCATCTTTTCAAAATCCTCACATACGCCATCACCATCATGGAAATAACATCTGCTGGGTTCATCTGTATCATAAAGAAAGGTGAAAGAAATAAAACACCATTAAAAATACAGTATGCAAGGCATGCTTGTTAGAGGATGTTCACACAGCGTATTGCACCACGCACAGGTACATATCCGCAATATGCCTTCATTATCGCTGTTGAAAGTAAGAGCTTGCAAGCCTGTACTTTCAATGCGCATTAGTCCAGGGCAGCTTTCTGCCTCATACTTCCGTATTTCTCGGCTCATAAGTGCATGAAAAAAGTGACAGGTCACTTCTTTCTACTGGCATACATTACACGGCGAGAAATACGAATGTAAAATCATAGTCGCTTGAGCGACAATGATGATATAACACAGCATTTAATGAGCGCTGGGCTTGTAAATTAGTTGATTGACATAGTTCAAGCAGCTGAAAGCTGGAGCAATTAGCTGTTTCCACTCTTGAAAACTGTGGTGGTCTAACATTTCTCCTGCAAATAAATAAGTGACTATGTAATACATGTCACTTGACTCCTCCCCCCCACCCCCCTCTGAGATGGCTAGGTGTCCTATTGAGACAGGGGCTGTCCAAATTTGACTACCTATTTAGGATACACTAAATGTATGTTGCTGGATGAAGAAAAATAAACCTTTATAATTTTAATACTTCTTTCATCCAGCAACATGCACAACAAAAAGTAGAGGAGCCTGGATTGCTCCTGTTGTTTGACCACCAAGGTATGGCACACATTGATAAAATGGTCTAAATACCTCCATACAGGTAGATAACTCTGAGATGGTAAGAATATCTAAAACCACTGCTAGTATTTCGTAGAATTCAATTTTGCCATTTAAAAGTGGGCAAATTTGAATATTTAGGGCGACATCTATGAATATGAATGCGCCATTTTTGTAACTTGGCACTGACACACTAGTTCTAAATAAATATAGAGGACATATAATACGACAGTATGAATGAAAGTGTTAGGCACCAAACATTTTGGTACATAACATACAAAATTATGTGCCAAACTTTGTATGGTAGTTTCACACCAAACTTTGGCACATTAAAATGTGTCATCAAGCGCACACTGCGCCAGGTTTGGCCATACGCCTGTTCATATATCTATGGAACCGGCAATATATGGCAAAAAAAATGGCGAAGCCGAATTCATAGATGTCGCCCTTAATTCATTTTATGCTCTTCTTGCACAAACAAGTTTCCTAACATCACTGCTACTTTTGCTAAGTATGTTTAACTTTGCTTTTCTTAAAAGTCTGGCTCACCCTTTGTTACCTTTCAGCTAACAATGACAGCAAAACTTGAATAAAAATAATAAATATTAAAAATATAATCATAAAATTCAAAATAAAAAAATTGTAAAGGCTAAATCCAAAAAAAAGATGTCTTCATTTTTTAGAGTAACAAACTGGTAGTCTAAACTCCAATATGATCTCTACGGAGGCTAATTTGTTCCTAATTTTGCCTAAGACCCCAATAAACATGTCTGCCAAGGTTTGTAAAGTGTTAGGGAGTATAACTGCAGGCAGAGATCATCCAAGTACTTGGCTTTATACACTAGTTTTTTGGGTTTCCTCTTTAGGAATAGATTAGTGTACTTAATATTCCTAGAACAGAATGCTTCAGAACAGCACATACTAAGAACAAAATGAAATGACAAAAATGTATATGTGGTCTTTTCTCAGATCAGAAATGTTGCTGTATAGCTAGGAAATGATACCTTATACTAAAATATCTAGTCTTTTAAAAAAGACAAATGTCTTTAAAACTAATCTTGGCTACCTGTAGGCAATAACAAACACATTCTTACTTTGGAAGCTCTCTATTACTCTCATATGCTGTTATGAGCAGAGATTTTCCAAAAAGGATTGGTATAATATACTTTATGCTATATCGGGGGATGCTGGCCACTGTTCCTAGCTATGCTGCCAACATCCCACTCCCTGTCATGCCGCCTAACTTTTCTTAGCTTTTTTTAATTTGACCTGGATTGTTTACTGATTTCCCTTTTTGATAGCTTCCTGCTTTTTAAGTTTTCAAGTTAAATAGATGCTATCAGACCTATAGCTATAAAGCCACTTTAAGGTGTAACTCACAACTTTGCTCCACCAGCTTAGCAAATTAAGACACTTTGGGCCACATGTATGAAAACCGTCTAGGTCTAAAATTCACTTTGTTGGCCATAGCAAGAAATCAGTGCACCTCTTTCATTTTTCCAGAGCACTATATGAAATGAAAGGGGCTCTCTGATTGGTTGCTATGGGCAACAAAGTTAATTTTAGACCTAGACAGTTTTCATACATGTGGCCCAATGTGTCCTGTAGTCCAGAGGCATGTTACAGGCTAACACAGCTAATGTTAATTAGTAAAAAAAAATCTTACTGCATCCTGTTTTAAGCTATCTTTAACCAAAAATAAATATTCTATTCTGCTGCTAACAATAAATAAAGGTTGAATTACACATAAATATCAAAAAAGGTTCAAAATAATGATTTAGCTTGATGGAACCAGATTATCAGGATGTCAATTTAGGTGACTCTGGAATAATTCCATACAAACAAGTCCAACATTTTTAGGCCAGATATCACTCACTCAATGTCCTGTCCCTGGTCCCATGATGAAAACCAGTTCCTGTTATCATTTGCTAAATATGGAACTAACAAAGTAATATGAACAAACATTTTCAAAGTACCCTACACACATTTGTACAAAGCCAGACAAAAACACATTACTATTGGTCATGTCTGTTTTTGAACCAAGAGCTCCAACAACAATTTTCATTCCACATCACTATCCATCCGAAAAAAAAGACAGGACAAATATGTGAAAGCATTGTTTTAGGTATTTGAATTCTAAGAGCATGCTTAACCCCAAAGAATAACTCTTGCATATATACAGATGTCAATTTGTGATATTGTTTTCATGCCATGTTTTGGCAGAATGAGTCAGACCTTTATTTGGACAAGTTCTTAACAAAGTTGACTCTTTTTTATCTCTATTAAAAAAAAAAAAAGTGCTCTAGAGAATTACAGAATCCACAATGTATCCCAGAGGAACTTTTTTCCAAAAGGGTCTTCTTAATCTGTTTCATCTCTGCTGGCGCATACCTTACATTCCTGCTCAGCCCACTGGCATCATTTTGCCTCTCATGTACACAAACAACCATCTACGAACTCTTTATTATATTACCACCAAGATTCCTAGGACTCCATATTACACATACTGCACAAACTCATTCTTTCTAGAACAGTTAGATTTTGCAATTAGATTACTTTACTATAATCTATAAGGTCTTATGCTTACACCATAGTTTTAATATTACTCAAGCTATTAAGACATAATACATATATGTTCAATATGCATATTTTAAGATTTAATTTTTCAATTTTCTCATTTATCAAATGGAAAGGATATATTTACAGGTTTAGGAATACATGAAGTTCAGTGTCCATCAGTTGATAAGGTTTATGCAATGTTTTAATGATTCTTTCTAAAAATATATTATGGAGAAACACAAAACAGCAATAAATAAATAAACCAACTTTGCAAATAGTTTTGATACAAAATATCCTACTGTTCTATGCAGATCTATGGGAGACATGTATTATCGCGTTTTTCACACTTTTCTGGCGTAAAATGCGCCAAAGTGAGCAGTCTATGATGTCTAATGTGCCTAATGAATGTGTTAGGCGCATTGTTTGCAATACTTTTTAATGCATCTAACATGAGGGGGTGTTATAGGTGTTCCGGGGGACGTCGTACCACACTCGTAATATTAGACACATGAATGTGGTTCGGCAAAACTAGGTGCATTACTGCTCGAACAGGCAGATATATTTTAATGTGGTCTGCCTGAGCCTGAGGAGTCAAAGTGGAGCTAGATTTGCTGTTAGGGAAAAAAAATGTCCAATATTTCTCAACTTACACCAGTAAAATAATAAAAATTTATTTATGATAATTGTCAAACAATATAAAATTAATTTATTAAATTATTTAACTTTATTAAAAAATGTCATTATATAAAATTAATATAAAACTATGAACTATCCCAAAAATATAAAAATATCTCCTATAAAATGTATTTAAATTTAATAGTAAATAATAAACTAGTTTTATATTACATAACCCACTGATGCTGTTGATCAGATTTTAAAATTTTTAATTTTAACTACATTAAATGTGAAATTTATTTTTGCTGCTCTCACCCTTTATTCTATATACTGCAAGTGCCAGCACAGCACAGGTCTTGCAGGGACCTGTGCTCCACCAAGCAAAATCAGTACCATAGTTGCTATCACTGACATGCTATTCTAATGACTTATTTTCAACCTATCTATAGCCTTTATCCATGTTTGGTGCATTACTAATGCGCCTAAATTCCGTAATGCGTCTAACACATAGGCGAGGCGCGATGAACTTTAGACCTCATTTATAATCACACAAAAACCACTTTCATACATTCAGGCGCATTAAACACTGAAAACGAGACTCGACAATTCACTTCGAAGCACCTTCCTTCATACATGTCTCCCTATGTATCTCCATGGTAACAGACAACAAACAAACTGTGTGTAGTCTGCTCTTATGTTTAACTTCTCTCCCTCTGTCCCCTTTTCTTGATAACATACAGCAAGTAACTTGATGGCTGCAATTGGTTGCAGATGTGTACATAGCCTTTAAAGATAATAATTACACTTTTTGACAACATTATGGCATGTTGATCACATGACAAAAGATACTATTAACTGCTTGTGACTGTTATTAATTTATTAAATTATTTTTTTTATCCATTTACCTGCCCGTAGCATGCGTTCTTATAATTACTATAAAATGTTTTACCGCTAGTTTACTTAAGTGGAATTATAATAAAGATGATCAATCTTAGTTCTTTTATTCCTCTTCCCTATAGCTGTGTTCTCAAAAGTCCAGGGCAGCCTGACTGAGTCAATATACTTCTTCTTGGATAGTTTGTAGCAGCATTATCTGATTAAAGTCGGACAGAGAAAAAACACAAAAGATCATAATTAATTTACAGTCACTAAGGTCTGTAAACTATCCACAGAATATAGACAAGGAATAAGACAAAATGTACCTGTCTACAATAGAGACAGAGAACGAATGGGAGGGGTAAAAGTGTATGGGGGATGGGGCGTACTGTGGGATTTTAAACTCAACCATCATCCGATTCAGAGTTGATGGCCTTAACAAAATTGAATCAAACTGATCTCTTCATCTATCAGGTCAATTTACTGGGCTGTTTGTGCTCTTAGGATATTTATTGTCCTTTGCTTTGCACATATATGCAATGTGGATTATTTCAAGCAAGCAGAACAGATGTGTGGGATTCAGATTAGCCCCTAATGCCTTTATATAAGACATAAGCAATGTTTATGCATTACGGATTAACGTTATTTTTTAACATAACTACACATTATGAATTATTACTGTTGTTTTAAATAAAGATAATATCTATCAACATGTAACAGTTTGACCCGAGAACCCATATTATCAATGATCTTGTGTTTCAACTTTTCCTTCTATTTGCCTCATAAGGTCAGAAGCCACTGAAGCGCGGTTATGACATATATCCTTATATTTGTTTAAACTCAAGGCAACAAGTCTTTATGTTTGAACATACAACTGCCTGAGGTTTGCAAAAGAGTAACCCACTGACTGAATGTTATCTCAGATTGCTGAAATGGTACCATTAGGATATGTCTAGACGACGAGTCCATTTTACTTGTTGTATTCTACTGTTGAAAACTGTATCGGACAACACGGTTTTCAGAAAGTATTTCACGTGGATTTATGGTCGTTTAACCTCCAGTGGATTTATAGTCAGAAACGAGTCCCACAAACAAATGTTTTGGACATGTTTAACGTGAGGTTTTTAGCAATCCCCAATGAACTTAAATTTTTCACGTGGAATGTTCAAAGTTTTTTTACATTTAAAATGCATCTAACGAAAACAAGTGTTGTATGAACTACAATGCATATTTTCTGCTACGGTCAATGGTCTACTTTCGGTTTTAGCCAAGTACTTCAAGTCGGCATCCGCGTGGATCCCGACTTGAAATACTCATTGTGTGATCATACCCTATCTATCATAGTCCACAGCAGGAAATATTCAGTGTCCAATGTCCACATCAAGTTAAAACATTAAGGGTGACATGTCAGAAAAGAGGCGCCGCCACATCAATTTTAAGCGCATTAAAAAAGTGTATAATGCCCCTGAATGAATGGACCGGTCAAAAATCTGGCGTGTGGTATACGTTGCATATAACTGATGCGCCCAATCTAGGTGCATAGCATAAATTAGACGCATATCATATCATTGTCAGCATATTTAATGCGCCTACTTTAGGCGCATTCAAATGTGTCATGCCTGGCATATAATGTGCCTAGTTTAGGTGTACTACAGTTCATTTATATAGAGAATTGGACGTCAACAGTTTTTGGTGCAAAAGAAAGCTCAAAAAATGGCGCAGAAAGCAGGAAGAATTTTAATACAATAATAATAAACTAATAATAACTACTTCAGTCTGTTGATAATAAATGCACATTAAGAACAAGTCTATATAAAGACATTTGAACTAAATTGAAGGTAATTACAATATGTTAATAATGTACACTGTGTATCAGGTTTGCATATCACAATACCTAGAACCCCATCTGTCCTAATAAACCCAAGTAATTAGAATTCTACAGTGATCTCAGTTCTATAGACCTGAGATGAGTTCAGTTTTTGCGGCCATAATATAGTTGGTAAATGTGGTTGTATTACGGCCATGTGAAACTGATATTAGCTTATATCTTGAAATATGCTTTAGATAAGACACTGGTGACATATATCAAGTAATCATGGAGAGGAATTCTGTACAGAAAATTTTGTTGCATAACATATGGACAGACAGCAGTAATAGTGAAGTAGTCCCCATAAGAGTTACTGAAAGGAAAAGGCAGAGATCAATTTTTTGCTGAAAAATATTAACTTGTTGAAACATGTATCCTGTTTTATCTCCCTTTCCCATTGAAAAAAATTATATTTGCGACACAGAATGTGAGAACATTGGCTACTTGTAATGAGCCCCACAGGGGCCAGCGCAGTCATTTTAGCCTTAAAAAGTTGCTATCTCATCAAGTTTAGACAAAGCAAAAAAACAAAACATACAGGTTGAACCAGCAAAGTTCAATAGCATATTTCCGAATAAAACAGGAAGAAAAGACCAGAAGTGCACAATACATTCTTACTTAGTAAGGAAGCAATAAATGGTAGTAAGATATATGTTTATAACAAAGTTTGTGCTACCCATGGTAGTACATATGGGTGTAAGGCCTCATACACAGAGTAATACTACAGCTCAGTAGAAACCTCTGAAAGTAGGAAACCGTAATACATGCCTTGTTATGACTCCAATTTTAGCTGTGCCATGTTCCATTGGACATGTATCAAAAGATCGGACCAAACATCGAAGGTGGGGTGCATGTAACAAAAAACCTAATTTTGCCACAGGCAAACCTAAACTTCTTTTGTTCATTGAAAAATGAATTTATGTTCCTAAAAAATAACTTTTAATATTGTATAACTTTAAAGGGGTTTTGCCACGATGTAATGTTGACTTGGGATCCTCCAAAATGGGTATTTAATCACTTTTCTAAATATATGTGATTACAAAAATTGCAGTCTGAGAGAGCTACAGGCTGCCGTACCTGCCTTTAGTTACTTAAAAGCTTCTATTAGATATGACCTGACAAGAGCTGCTGGCCGGGCTTGCGCAGAGAACAGTTCTTATCTGATGAAAGGGAGCTGAAGAAGCTTTCAAGGCACCGGGTAGAAATATGTTGTCTTTTGTATACAGAATCCACTAGTTGTACTGTGATTATCTGAGTAGATCCCTGCTTTATCTGATGACAGAGAACATGAAGAAGCTTTCAAGAGGCTGTGGAGAAAAGGTGTTGTCTTTTGTATACAGAATCCAGTAGTTGTAGTTTGATTATTTGAGTGAACATTTCACACGATCCCTTATGCATGGCTCTGTGCTCTGGCTGTGTCTATCTCTCTCTCTTAGCTCAGCGTGGCTTGTTTACATTTGATTCTTAGCAGATAGCACGTCCTGGCAAAACCCCTTTAAACAGCCAATAGTGATTTGTCCCAAAAGAAATTAAAAGAAACCAAAATACTGACTCACTTAATTCAGTGACATTCTAGCAATGCCTAATGCTATCAGAATTGACGTTAAAGGGGTTGTCTCACTACAAGGATTGCTTTTTATGTTAAAGATCTTGCAAAAACAAGTCACTTTGCAATATGTGTCCATTAACAGTGTCCTACCTATTCCTAGATATCCCCTCTTGTATGGGCTGCATCAGCTCCTCAGGTCGCTATGGCTACAGACCTGTTTGATCTCTCCTAGTTGCCAACTAGTGCTGGCAACTAGGCTGCCAGCATTAGTTGCTATAGCTACAGACCTGGCTTCTACTGCAGCCTAGTAGTAGCCAGTAAACACGCCCCTGAATTCAAAATGAAACCAAGAAAACAGGACTGAGGTAAGATGAATCGATGTAGTGAGACAACCCCTTTAAGGACAATATAATGCTGTACTGAGTATATAAAGGCTGCTTGATTTACGAATGGAAGTTATCTCAGCTACCTTCTCAAATTGCAATACTAGCTAATATTGTTAGCTCCATTTTTTCTTATGAAATTCCTCAATACCAAAGATAGAAAAATCTGTGTGCTAGCTAGTATTATCAACTCTGTTTACTCTAATTACATTTCTCAATACTATAGATAGCAAAGTCTCTGTATTAATTATGTATTATTCTGCAGTTAGATCACAATCAATTGAGTACAGTATTCAGAGCTTTAAAATTTCTATCCTATACCTTCCTTACATGTTTGACCACATACTGTGGCGTCGTCAGGGGTCCTTAACATTAATACAAATAGCATTAGGCATTGATAGTATGTCATTGAATTGAGTTAGTTCTTTTCTTTCTTTTAATTCTTTTTTGGAAAATCGATTTTGTCTTTTTAAATTTATAGTATATGAAAAGTTTTTTTTTATTTTCCATTGAAGAAAAGAGGTTTAAGTTTGCCTATGGCAAAATTGGGATTAATGTTCCATTGAATGCTGTAATATACCCTTAAGAGGCACCAAACAAAGGCAAAAATACTGCAGAGCAGTATGGACTCCATGCTCTTCTGTATACTATCACATGGTTCTGTCGTGTGCATAAATCCAAAGGGTTTAGCAACAAGAAGAGGTGCTAGGCTTGGACGAATGTTTCTATTTATACTGTTTTTTTGTTCTAGGTTCTTGGACCAAATTTTAAATGTGCAGCTGAGCAAACATCATGAGACAATTCTGTCTCTTGAATTTAAGATTACATGGCAGGATTATCTTCTTATTTGCACTTATACGTACGAGTTGATCACATGAGCTCCATCAGTCCCTCTCCTGTGCAGCTGAATCTCTTAGCTGTAGTAAAACCCACTAATTCAATAAAAAAAAGTCAGGTCATCTATTATTTTTTTTCCTAGCTATTCCTGCCCCACATTGTTATGCTTCTCTTGAAAGCAATGAATATCAGAGATCGTGTTTGAAGATAAATTAGGAACTACTATGTTTTGATGCACAATAAATACTGCAGAGAAAAAAGAAAAAAATGGTTCATTAATTTAAAAATAGGGTTGCAAAAATAGATAGTTTGCACATTCACCTTGTCATTGACACATAATCAGGTTCACTATTTGTAGTGTAAATGTGTGGAATTTATTGCTCCTCTTGTCTCATTTCCTAAGTTTTTTTTTTTTTTTACTATTTAAAGGACCACCAGTGCTATTCCCCTCCTCCTATCTGTCCTCCTCCATTACAACAAATGGTAGACCACTTAGCCACTCATTTTGTCAACTGTGGTCTTTCAATGCTACAAAGTTCACATGTTTAGTATATACATAACTCCTCTAAGATTTGTTTAGTATAGCTACATAACTCCTCTAAGTTATAAAAAGTTTAGAAAGCTATAGGAAGAAACAATTATGTTCTACCATATATTATAATTGTAAATGCACATTTGAATTTAAAGGGGTTGTCTCACTACATTGATTCATCTTACTTCAATCCTGTTTTCTTGGTTTCATTTTGAATTCAGGGGCCTGTTTACTGGATTCTACTAGGCTGCCATAGAATCCAGGTCTGTAGCTATAGCAACCAGTGATGGCAGCCTATCAGGAGAGATTGAACAGGTCTGTAGCTATAGCGACCTGAGGAGCTGATGTAGCCCACACAAGAGGGGATATCTAGGAATAGGTAGGACACTGTTAATGGACACATATTGCAAAGTGTTTGCAAGATCTTTACCATAAAAAGTAATCCTTGTAGTGAGACAACCCCTTTAAGTAATTTCTTTAAATTGCACTTCTATTGGATTTAAAATACTGTGCATAACATAACTTAGGTGCATAGCATATCATTGCCAGCATATTTAATGTGCCTACTTTTCTTTGTCAGAAAAGAGGCACCGCTACACCAGTTTTAAGGCGCATTAGATGAGTGTATAGTGTGCCTGAATGAATGAACCTGTCAAAAATCTGGCATCTGGTCTACCTTGCATAGTAAAACTGATGCGCCCAATCTAGGTGCAAAGCATAACTTAGGCACATAGCATACCATTGCTAGCATATTTGAGACGCCTACTTTAGGCCCATTCAAATGTGTTGTGTCTGGCATAAAATGTACCTAGTTTTGGTGTACAACAGTTCATTTATATAGAAAATAGGACGTCAACAGTTTTTTGGTGCAAAATACACCAAAAAATGTCACAACCCTAATTGGACATGTCACCCTAAGTGTTCCAGAGAAAGCAGGAAGAATTTAATACAATAATAATAAACTAATAATAAATACTTTAGTCTGTTGATAATAAATGCACATTAAGAACTTGTCAGCTGTGGTCTTTCAATGCTACACAGTTTACATGTTTAGTATAGTTAAATAATTCCTCTAAGATAAAGGGTGAGAAAAAGTTTCGAAAGCTACAGGAAGAAAGAAATAATTATGTTCTATCATATGTCATAATTGTAAATGTGCATTTGAATTTAAGCAATTTCTTTAAATTGCACTTCTATTGGATTTAAAGTACTATACATTGTATTAAAATTAGCACTGCTTAAATGGACACTTCCCTTCTTATAAACAGACTTTGAAATTTGTTACACTTTCCACCAATTTTTGAAAATGTTATCTAAGCTGAGAATGACATTAATGAGACGCCTTGAGTGAAAGTAGATCCCTCGTGTCAAAGTAGTTGTCGGAAGGGAGGGGTGCGAGTATATATTTAACATATGTAGCCCTTTGTGTGCCCTACCTAAAGCTCCTCCAAAAAAGTCTCAGTTATGCACGTACTTGCATCAGGCCATAATTCCATCATCTTCTTTATTTTTAAGCAGATGCCCAATAGTCACATAACATATGCCACTCTTCTACTTTACATGAAGGTTTAGGTTACATTCACAAAGCTGACTTGGACACTGATTTTGGAATGGATTTAGCACTGAATCCATATCAGCGTTCAAATCTGACTGCAATCTGCCTCACATTGCTTCTAGTGGGAAATCTGGGTTGCACTTCACACAACAGTCATTTTCCTTGTCATGGACTTATTTTCAGCCCTGAAAAAAAACTGACATGTCAATTCTTGAGACAGATTCAGCGCTGAACCTTCATATAGTATATTGGAGGCTGAAAGTCTGCCTCTGGATTCCATGCTGATATTTTCAGTGCTGCAAATCAGATGCTGGAACCTACCGTTAAAAAGTATGAGGAAAAATTATAGTCAATGTACGGTCAAAATCAGCCAGTTATTTCATGGGCTAAGGCAGTAAACTAAAGCCTAGCTGTTACATTACTAAAATAATTTGAAAGCCAAAATTTTGTTGAAATTCCACGTTATTGTTACTTACCCAAGCAATGGAAAGATGCTTCTTCTCGACAAAACAGAGAGCAGCCGTCACCATTTATCTTATTCATATCATCACATTCTTCACCTAGGACTCTGAAAGACAGATAATATCAAAAGTTAGACTAGGTACATAAACCTACCAACTATACGGAATTACTGTGCTTTAGATCCAAGCCAAGTATGTTAATGTATGTCTGTTTAAACAGTATGTATTGGCTTTACATATTGGAAGACAAGAAGGCAGATAGGTTTATATGATTTGGAGCAAGATTTCTGTGTAAAAAGAAAAAAACTATTTGAAAGTGAAAGTCCTGCTTACTCTGTCCACCTGTTGTGATTGACAGCTTTCTCTGAACACACACTGATGCAGGAAAAGCTGTCAATCACTCTATGTTGGTGGAGGAGCTGGAGGGGTTGCCTATAGTAACCTAACTTAAGTCTAAATATAAAAGCAGCGGCTATGGGCATCACTTACAGTTTGTGTCTTTAAGGGACTGTCTAGAGGGCAAGGATTTCCAGTCTGAAATCCACGTGGATTCGATTTTAAAAACCATCAAAGTCCGGCGGTAATACCATCCCCATAGACCTCAACTGAAAATCTGAGCTGTAGTCCCCATGACTCGGAATTTCTTGAGGCTGGGTTTTTTAAAAAAATGTTCAAACAACATGTTCAATAATCCACCATATTCCAGGTCAGAAAACGCATCCCAAACATCTCTATGTTGGATCTGCGTACAATACCCCATAGAGATGAATAGGACTTGTTTTCTGACTGTAAATTCAATGCAAAAAAAGACCTAAAATCCACATTGAAATCCACATCAAAATATTCTCCAGACAACACGTATTTAAGATTCAGAATCTGACGAGTACTTTGACATTGGTTGTGTGGATGTACCCTAATGGCTTTCATTGGTGACTTATGATGCCATCCTGAATTTCCTTTAAAGCTTTATTTTTACTGTTCCATTTTTTGTACATATTCTTTTTGTCCTATCACTGTTACTACTTGATAATGTCTTACTCTCACTTTTTGTACATATCCATTTTGTCCTGTCAGTTATCACTTGATAATGTCTTACTCTCTCTTTATGTACATATCCTTTTTATCCTATCACTGTTCTTACTTGATGATGTCTTACTCTCTCTTTTTGAACACATCCTTTTTTGACCTGTCACAGTTATTACTTGATCCTTTCTTACTCTCTGATACCGACTGGAATTTACGTTTTTATTATTGGAAAATTACGCTGTAACCGTGTTTAGTGACTATAAATATTGAGATGTTCCTTTATCTTGGGAAATTGTGTGGTGCCACCGTTGGTGGGGTGTTTTGTTAGTTTTTACAGATCAAATATATGAAACCTATACTATAGTTAGGATAGCCAATTTAATCTAAATTACAATCTTAAGAGTGTAGTTTAATTTAAAGGAAATGTAGAAGTTAGTCTACAACTAAACCAGGATATGAACAGTAGAGAACCTGGCTGAACATATTGTATCACCTTGTGTGCACATCAGTTCCTGCAATCCTGTACATACTGTTATTTCACTTTTTTTCTGCATGGTACATTAACACATTTTTATGCACAGAACTGATTCTGCATTACTTGTTCAGTGAAGTTAATATCCAGTAATCTTTTTCCTTGTAACATTTTTCATACTTTATGGATTCTCCTTGGTCTGCATGCCCCTGACTTCAATGACATTCTTTCTGTAAAACATTACTTTGAGCAGTGGAACACAATATTTATCTACCTTCAGGATAAGACCATTTTAATATGAACTCCTAAAGGCTCTATAGGAGCCGTTCATTCTCAATGCATTAGATAACCAGTTTAAGCAGCAAAAGTCAAGTCCATACATCATTTCAGGGCATATCAATGTCACAAAGGGTGCACTAGATCCTTTTTATTAGCCATAGTGGTATTCAACTGCAAAGAGCTGTTATTACTGATGAGAACTCATCTTAACTATGTATGACATGGTTGCCCATTCTTTCGAATGGGCACCATGTAACATCCCTTTTCTTATACAAGAACGGCCACAAGTACTTTTAGCTACTGAAACCTACTTGCTATTGTCTTGGGAGCCTTCAGCTACTAGACCCTCAACAATCTGCCAGTGGGTCATCATTTAGAGAAGGACTTCTCCAGCTGGCTCTGGAGGAGGTTCTAGTACATAGATTCCTGAACTGATGTAATCTTTTGACAGAAGAACCCTCTGAGCTAGAATCTTCACAACTTGTGAAAACTGATGGATTTAGGTCAGTTAAGCTAGAATCTTCACAACTTGTGACAACTGATGGATTAAGGTCAATTAAGCAGGTTTGGAAAAGAACATACCTGTCCAAAGAAGACCTTAATCCATGGACTATCAGACAAGATAAATGGCTACCTCTGAAACATGTCCCATCGTTTAAGGGCCTCTTACTTTTGGATTATTCCATCTCCGCAGTATCCATTGCCATGATGATAAACCAGTTCTGGGGATGGCTCGCTCTTTCCATGGGCAGTGACAGTGAAAATTTGGTACTTGTAGACATGTCCATGTTTCAGATCGCTACAAAAAATAGATATGATATAATGTGACATTGATTCAACCAGTTTAGGTAAACAGCCAAAGCATCATAAGGAAAATACATGTTCTCCAGTTCATTTTCATGTAATAATTGAAAGACACTGCTGCTCCAAGAAAGTCAAAATATCTATACCTTACCACTCACTGCCCCTATAGCGCTGACACTCTTGGCAGTTTCTTCTTCATCTTCTGCTCACATCCGGCTGGTTTTGTTGACTTGAGACCACGGCAGTCAACCCTCAATCCCATAGCATTGCCGTATATCTCTGTTTACAATGGCACGGGTTTGAGCAGTGATATCAGTCAATGGCACGTGACTGCTGCAGCAGTCATGAGCTTATCGGAGGATGTAAACAGAAGACTTGGGAAACACCAGCATCAGTACTTAAAAAGTGGTGAATGACAAGGTGACTATAGATTTCTGTTGTTGTTTTAGAGCAGTAGGTTCCTATATCTCTTAAATATTAATAGCAGTTAGAACAACAGATCATATGTTTCATATTCACAAGCCTTTGTAATTTGAAACAAAACACAATAAGATAGTCCCCAAAAAAGTCAGTAGTCATACTCAATGTCAAAAAAAAATTGTTGGCACCCCATCTAATGAATGGATTTGACCATTACAGCCAACAGCTGCATAGAGTAAAGCAAACAGCTGTGCAGCCATGCAGTTTCTGTAGAAGTTGAATGGATAGTCGCAGGATGTCTCCATTTTAATTATCCCATCCATCATATTTTATGGCTAGAAACTTCTAGAAGCAACAAGAATACAGCTGCAACGTAGTCGGCAAATAATCTGACAGAACAGGACCACCCAGAGTTGAGCATGTAAAAATAGTACTTAAATTCTACAGCCGTTAAAAAATAAAAAAAAATATGAGCACAAGATATACTTGTAGGCAGAGGCATAACATGCAGATGCTGGGTCCCATTGCAAACACGTTAACACAGCCCCCCATCTACTATGAGCCATTCATACTCCCCAGTGTTTTTACAATGTGTCCTAGAGGCCTTTGGCCTTGTGACGCACCAGGACATGGGTGCGGCTGATAGCTGTGCTCCCATATACGCCCCTTTTTCTAAGGAGCATCTAGAAGTAGTTTTCATTGGCTTCATGCATAATCCTATGATTAATGTGAAGCATAATCTGGAGTGGTCTGTAGCACACTGCCATTGGACTTTGGTTCCATAGAGATTCATCATCTGACAGTCTGGAGTCTAAGTTTGATTTGTAACAGCAGAATTTCTCCTACCAGAACTTGTTCTGTCAACTGTAAATTTAGGTGGAGGAAGAATAATAATCTGGGCTGTCATTCATGGTGTAACATGCATGCAGTGACAATCCAATTGTCTGGCAACAACTTGGAGAAGACAATTTCCTGTTTTAGCATGACAATGAACAAAGTATGGTCTATAAAAATGCTTTGCTAACTTTGGTGTAGAAAAACTTTATGGCTTGCTCGGAGTCTTGACCTAAAGCCCGTCATACAACCTTGGGAAGAATTGGAATGCAAATTGTGCTCAACCTTATAGTCCTATGACTGAATAGTAGAGTCCCAGGAGCCACATTCCAAAATTTAGTGGATTAGAGGCTGTAAAAGCAGCATAACTACTCGAGACAAAGATATTTGCCAATGACATATGGATGTGATGCTCAGGTTTTTACTTGTTTTTCCACTCATTTTCCAATTTCTTTTACCCTATAGAGTGTAGAAAAAGACTCTATTGTAAAATAAAACACATCCAAAAGGATATCTACTACTGACAGATCTTACAGCTTTATTTATTCTTAATAACTCGGTCTTAATTCTTGATATGTATTCCTTAGGGAGTTTACACAACGTCTTTGTGGATTCCCTTACAATTCACATATATACAGTTAGGTCTATACTGTATATATTTGGACACTGACACAAATTTTGTTTTTTGTACCTTTTTACTGAAACATATTCAAGTTATAGTTATATAATGGACATGAACATAACTTCCAGACTTTCAGCGTTCATTTGAGGGTATCTACATTTAAAATTGGATGAAGGGTTTAGGAGTTTTAGCTCCTTAACATGTGTCACCCTGTTTTAAAAGGGACCAAAAGTAATTGGAC
Source organism: Phyllomedusa bahiana (assembly GCA_025379985.1). Classification (NCBI taxonomy): domain Eukaryota; kingdom Metazoa; phylum Chordata; class Amphibia; order Anura; family Hylidae; genus Phyllomedusa; species Phyllomedusa bahiana. The sequence continues at coordinate 152,195 of JAODAL010004139.1, forward strand.
AAATTAAATAATTGTAAATAAAATATTAATTTCTAATACTTGGTTGAAAACCCTTTGTTGTCAATGACTGCCTGAAGTGTTAAACTCATGGACATCACCAGATGCCATGTTTCCTCCTTTTAATGCTCTACCAGGCCTTTACTGCAGCGATTTTCAGTTGCTGTTTGTTTGTGGCCTTTCTGTCTGAAGTTTAGTCTTTAGCAAGTGAAATCGCTCAATTGGGTTGAGATCAGGTGTCTTAATTGGCCATTCACGAATATTCCACTTCCTTGATTTAAGAAACTCTTGGGCTGCTTTGGCTTTATGTCTCGGGTCATTGTCCATCTGTATAATTAAACACCAACCAATCAGTTTGGCTGCATCTGGCTGGATCTGAGCACACAGTATGTCTCTGAATAACTCTGAATTCATCCGGCTGCATCTGTCCTGTGTCACATCATCAATAAACACTAGTGACCCAGAGCCATGCATGCCCAAGCCATCACACTGCCTCCGCCATGTTTTACAGATGATGTGGTAAACTTTAGATCATTAGCTGCACCACGCCTTTGCCATATTTTTCTCTTTGCATCATTCTGGTAAAGGATGACCTTGGTTTAATCTGTCCAAAAAAATTTCTTCCAGAACTGTGCTGGCTTTTTTAGATGTTTATTAATCAAAGAAATGGAATATATGTGAATGGCCAAGTCAGTCACCTGATCTCAACCCAATTAAGCATGCATTTCCCTTGTTAAAGACTAAATTTCAGAGAGAAAGGCCCACAAACAAACAGCAACTGAAAACCGCTGCAGAAAATACTTGGCAGACCATTAAAAAGGAGGAAATGCGGTGTCTGATGATGTCCATGAGTCCAAGATTTCAGGCAGTCATTGCCAACAAAGGGTTTTCAACCAAGTATTAGAAATTAACATTTTATTTAAAATTATTTAATTTGTCCAATTACTTTTGGTCCCTATAAAAATTTTGTTCAGTAAAGCCAGGGCTCTTAGTGATGGACTTAGAGAAACATTGCATTAAAGAGGTTGCCACAAAAACACAAACTTTTCTAACCTCCAATGTTCAGCTGTTCTTGTCAAGCTGTGTCTAGATATACATTTCCTCTACAAGGTAATAATAATAATAATCTTTATTTATATAGCGCCAACATATTCCACAGCACTTTACAATTTGGAGGGTGTAGGTACAGACAAAAGAAATACATTGCACAATGAAAAGCTACTTACAGATGAGACACAAGGTGAGAGGGCCCTGCTCACAAGAGCTTACAATCTATTAGGGTGTACGGGAGAGACGAAGGGTAAGAAGTGCTAGATTTACAATGGTCCAGCCATGTGACATAAATATGGGGTTGTTTATGTAGAATTCGGATGAACCTGCCACCCAAACAGTACATCTAAATACAGTTAAGTGCCGAACATGAGATGAGTGCGCTAGGGAGTGTGGGGGGGAGGGGGGGTGTTGGCATTAGGGATTCTGGTAGGCCAGAGTGAGAAGATGTATTCCTCAGGGCCCTTTTATAAGCTATGATGAGTTCTAAGTGTGCCTGATCGCCCGCGGGTAGATGTTCCAGAGAACTGGTGCACGCACGTGTGAAGTCTTGGAGTCGGGCATGGGAGGTTCGGATGATTGATGAGTGTAACTGATATCAGTCAGCAGAGCGGAGAGAGTGGGTAGGGTGGTAGACAGAGATGAGGGAGGAGATGTAGGGAGGAGCAGCTTTTGTGGAGACCTTTTATGAGTGAGAGTGATGAGTTTATGTTGTATCCTGTTACTGGATAGGCAACCAGTGCAGTGACTGACATAGAGTAGAGGCATCAGTATAGCGGCTGGAAAGAAAGACCAGCCTGGCTGCTGCATTCAGGACAGATTGGAGAGGGGAGAGTTTGGACAGAGGGAGACCGATAAGCAAGGAGTTACAGTAGTCGAGACGAGAAAGAATAAGAGCAACAATGAGAGTTTGAGTTGTTTCACAGTGAGAAAAGGACGGATTCTGGAGATGTTCTTGAGGTGCGGGTGACAGGAGCAGGCAAGGGATTGGATATAGGGGATGAAAGACAGATCGGAATCTAGTATAACCCCAAGACAGCGGGCCTGCTGCCTAGGTGTTATGGTGGTGCCACACACTGAGACAGAAAGGGCAGGGTAAGGTCTGTTAGCAGATGATGGGATGACTAGAAGTAAATTAAGTATTACTTGATGGCCCTTTAAATGAATGGCTGTGATGCATATATTCCAAGAACAGGTAATACATCTCCTTGTTTTTATTATATATTTATATAACTATATTAGAAAACAGGAAGATGTATTACTAAAATGCTTGATTTTACATTTTCTGATTATAAAGACAATGTTAATTGAATCTTTCCTTCAGACATATAAATTGAAAGATCAGTTCAGGATCAGCATAAAGGATCTGCCTTTGTCCCAAAAACACCATAGTCGACATCTATGAATTTATTTCGCCATTTTTTGCCATATATTATCATTTTTTGCGTATATTACCGGATGTATAGATGTATGATCAGGCACACGGCCATACTTGGCGCAATGTGCGCCTTACGACACATTTTACTTTGCCAAAGTTTGATGTAAAACTGTCATACAACGCTCTATGCACCAATTTTGAGTGTTATGTACCAAAAATGTTTGGCATATATCACTTTCATTCATACTGTTGTATTATACACTCTATATCTATTTAGAATTGGTGTGTTGACGCCAAGTTACAAAATGGTGCATATGAATGGATAGATGTTGCCCCATAACTCTCTATGGGCTGTGTGGTTGTCCATAATTTATCTAAAAATAACAAGTGGTTGGGCTTGTTCTATAATAAAATAAAAATTTACTCACCCCTAAACCAGATTGAGTTGTCCAGCGGACCCCTACGATGGCAGTAGGTCAGTGGATTACGTGATACTCTGGCCAGTCAGTGACCTCAGTGGTCACATGTTTCACATGCAGTCACAGACTACTGAGGCCTGTGAATGAATGCTGTGTCATGTAAACCATGTATGTCATGTCATTGGTGCAGAACTGTCATAGACTACTGGAGCAGCAGTGGTTTCAGTGGCGAGTAGTTTTTTTAAATTCTTTTTAATCGTAAGGCTATGTTCACACGGCTTACTTTGGAGCGCATTTCGCCGCATATTTCGCGGCGTACTGCGCTCAAATACGAGCGAAATGTGCCCCAGTCTTACGGTAATCAACAGTTCTCATAGAGAACTATGGATTACGCCTTGTCTCCCCGCTCGGACAATACGACGTGCGGGGAGATAAGTGACATGTCATTTATTCACGGCGCTTACGCGCCGCGAGTAATGACAGTCTGTGGGCCGGCAGGCTGCCAGGCCCCCGCATCGCGGGAGAACGCGCCGATCGGCGCGAGCTCCCGAACACCCGGTGTAATTATGGGGCGTACTGTACGCCCTGCAATTAGCCGTGTGAACTTAGCCTAAAACTGATCACTGGATCATGCACAGGACGTACTAATCAATTGCAGTTCCAATCTAATCCATGCACTGTCCATGTTAAGAAAAAGAGGTGTTTTTGCTGTTTACAAAAAGTATGGTCATATAAGGAAACAGCGCACCCCTTGTTCAAGGACCAAGTTTATTATTGCAGATGATTGGCAGACATTTTGGGCGACCTGTATGAAACTTGGCGTGTCGACACCATTTCTTGTGGCTTTTTTAAGTGTATAATGCATCTGACTATATAAAAGTGGTGAATGTATGCTCATAAATTGCGGCTGAGGTTCGAGACGCCTAGCGTATATGTTTGGCGCGCCGCGGTACTTTGACGCATTAGTAATGCGCAAAGCATGTGTATAAATGAATGTCAGAATTTGACAATGGCTGCTTAAACAGTTCATTGAGTTGCTTTTCTAATTTAAAGAGAACCTGTCACATAGATTATACCCCCCTTGCTGAGGACAGCACAAGCTAGTGGCAGACATGCTGTTTCCAGTGTCCCTTATTCTGTAAGATGCTGTAGTTTTCGTGTATTTAATGCTCAAATCTGCAGTTTTCAGCCAGAGGAGTCATTCAAAGAGTCAGTTTTTTTTTCAAACCCCGCCCACCTGAGGCTAGCCCCCGCCCACCTCAACTAAAAAACCTATTACTTTGAATAGGTAGAAACATGTGAATAACTGTCAGCGGATGGGACTAGCCTTTGGTGGGCGGGGCTAACACCAACTCATGAATAAGATTTGAGGGGTAAATGCTCTAAAACTACAGCATCTTACAGAATAAGGGGCACAGTGCTGGGAACAGCAGGTCTGACACTAGCTTGTGCTGCCCTATGTGACAGGTTCCCTTTAAAATGTATGATATTAATATTACAATTTTGTGGAGATTTTTATCATTAAAATCTTTTATATAGTATGTGTTCTGATTTGTGTTTTGAAAAATGTAGGTCAGTGGGTCAGCCTTTATGACAAACAACAATAGCCGGCACATCTCAAGTCTCGCTGAAACTTGTGTTGCACCATGCAAGAGTACTACCATAGTTTCTATTCACTGCCATGCTATTCTATAGCCTTTTCTTTTATTTATAGCCTGCTTTGATGTGTTTGTAATCACTGATAATACTACGCTAACTCCGTAAAAAGACAATTGAGAACGGGATTTATGGTAGATGCTGTATTGGTTTAATTAATTTATAATATTTAATTTAAAATTATTTTTAGATTATATTAATTTTAAATACATTTTACAGTGATAATTCTTAATTTTTGGGATATTATATAATTTTATATTAATCTTATAAAATTATTATTACATTTATATAATTACATTTTATATAGTTTGATAATTATCATAAATTACTTTTTATTATTTTACTGGTATAAGTTGAGTAATAAGGGGCAGTTTTTGCCCTAATGGCAAATCTAGTTCAACTATGACTACTCAGGCAGACCACATTTAAATTGGTCTGGCTGTTCGAGCAGTTATGCATCTAGTTTTGCCGTCCCATATTTATTAATGTGTCTAATATTACGAATGTGGTGCGACATGTCCCCAAAATGCCCCCACATGGTTGGCACATTACAAAATGTCAGGTCTTGCACCCAGTACGCCAAACTTGCCCGAATGACGTGCCATACATAGGGAAAAAGGGCGGAACGCTCACTTTTGTCGCAATTCTCGCCAGAAGGGTAAAAATGACCCATTCTTACATGTCCCTCAAAGTTTTAAGAGGGCCCTGAGAACACATCTTCTCAGTCTGGCCTACCAAGATCCCTAATTGCTAACCCCCACCTGCTATTGCACTCATCTTTCACTCCCTACACTTGGGCACTCACAGGCACTCATCTGTATATAGGTGCCTGTCAGAGGGGCAGGTTCACCCAACTTTTATGTAAACCACCTCCTATTTATGAAACATGGCTGGACCATTGTAAACTTAGCACTTCTTAACTCTTCGCCCCACCCATATACCATAATAGATTGTAAGCTCTCGCGAGCAGGGCCCTCACACCTTGTGTCTCATCTGTAATTTCTCTTAAAAGGGTTTTGCCACGATCTCATTTCATACCTCCTGCATCCAGCTCTTCAGCTCTGTGTGCTCATAAGGGGGCGTGTGTGATTTGTTTGAATTGCATATCATGTGACCCAGCAGGATGACATCACCATGCCTTTCCTCTCTCTAGTCAAAGAAAGGTATTTTGATGTATAGAGCAGTGAGTAGCTCAGAGTTAACGTTTTTACCTCACAGCACAAGGGTCTTAGGTTCAAATCCCTGCAGGAACCAAACCTGCGGATTTTTTTTCTCTTTATCAATGCACAGACCTCATTGAGGATTCTCTTATTTATTTGCACTGTTTGACGAATTACTAAGGAGGACAGAGGACGGGAGTAGAGTGACAGCACCTGGGGTTGAACACTCAGTACCTGCCTGAGAAGAGAGGTGATGTCTGAGCATGTGCGACCAGGAAAGAGGAGCTCTCAGCCCTGGTCGTATTCCCTGGAGACAAGCTGTAAACAATGGATCACTAAAGGAGCAGCTAAAACAAAAACGCTCCAGAATTTTTAATAATGATTAATGGTGAAAATTATTATTATATAGTTTGCAACTTTTCCACATCAATTTTACTTCATGGCAAAACCCCTTTAATGTGCAATGTCTGTAAGTATACCCTCTAAACTGTAAAGTGCTGCGGAATATGTTGGCGCTATATCAATAAAGATTGTCATTATTATCATTATTATGTCGCCCTTTGTGTAGTATTTCTACTCTTATACCACCCCTTTATCTTGGGTTTATCGGCTGTAAATTACTACTGGTAAACGATATCATCCACTATCTACTATAGTTCAGCTGTGGTAATGAAATACAATGTTTTGATTCCATTGTAGAGATTTCCATCCTGCTGAAGTGGAGTGCACTCATTAATATCAGATCTATTTGCACAGCAGAGCCGACTGAGAAAAGTATTATGTTACAACACGACGTTCCAGATTTCTTTCTACTCTAAAGTGATAATAGCGGCTGCTTTCAATTCCACAGGATATTCTACTCTTCAAGATCTATCTGCTTCTCTTTCCTCCCTTTCTTTCCCTCTCTTACTCTCAGGGACCCTTGGGATTTTTCATTTTACGTTTACCAGAATCTCTTATTACAGCTCCACTGAGGTCAGTTTAGGACACAGTCCAACAATTTCTCCCCTCCCCTTTAAGCTCTGCCTTTCCATCAGAATGCTTTTCATTACTTTTTGTCTCCTGTTTTCATAACAAGAGCAAATAATAATTAGTGGATGGGATGCTCTTGTGATGTTTACAGAGCAGGTGCAGGATTTGGGGTTTATTTATCTGCTCTATGTTTTTAGAAAAAAAAAATCCCCAAAGAAGATCAGGAAATATGTAGAAAATCTGCTGCTTCTGGTCATTTCACATGTGGCATCATTTTATGTCACCGACAAATCTGCAGCAAAATGTGTTTAATATGCTGATTTTTGGGCAGATTTGCTGAGAACCTGAGGCGTGTAAAAATGCACAGGAAATCTGCAGCCCCAATCCACATCAAAATCTCATTATATGAATACTGATTGTGTGGCAGATTTCTCTGTGGTCTGTGAAAATAATTCAGGTGAGTTTCCATTTATGCAAAAAAGCTACTTTACTTTTTATTCACTTCCTTACCATTTTTAGAATCTCAGTCTACTGATACTGTGCTGCAAATGTATGCAGCTGAAGCAAACATCTAAATACCTTAGGGAATCTCTCTCCTAGGGAAAATATGCCAGCCTATGGTCTAAAGGCCTTATGTATGACAACTGTCTAGCAGTAAGACTGTCTTTGTTGCCCATAGCAGCCAATCAGAGCTCAGCTTTCATTTCCTAAACAGTTCTGCAAAAATAAAAGCTGAGCTCTGATTGGCTGCTTTGGTCTACAAAGACAGTTTTACTGCTAGACAGTTGTCATACATAAGGCCCTAAGTTTTGTATGTCATAGACGTTAATGATATGTTTAGATGGCACAAAAAAATCCATGGCAGAAGTTGCAGCAGAAATCTGGAGCTATCTCTGCGGTGGATTTGTAGTTTTTCTACTGCAGATTTGGACGCAGATTGTACATGGATTAGAACCATTCAATATTTTTCAGAATCATATTTTAGGAGATGAATGTTTTAAAGCCTTAATATCCTGCAGCTGTTCTGTAAACAATATGCTTAAAACAGCCCATGGACTTCCCAGTTATACTGATGAGTGGCAGCATTAGTAAACCACTTAATAGCCACTTTAATTCTACTCTGAATAGTGTCATTAAAGGGGTTGTATCATTACATTAAATGGTCTTCAGAATAAGGGGACAGTGAAAACAAGCAACTTTGCAATTGGATGTCATTTGCAAAGCTGTCTTATTTTCACTGTCTCCCTTATCTTCGTTTTGTGTAAACACTGTTCCCTAGTGCCAGGGATTCCACCTCCTTTCATTTCATTGGCTGACGGCTCTACTAATGTAAATTCTGTCTGGCCCCTGGTCGTATTCACGGGAGCGTGCATTCCTGCCTCGCTCACTCAGAATAAAGGGCCGGCAGCATTTCACTCTGCACAGCCAGCAGCTGCACAGTGACATTGCAGCTGCTTCTACAATCAGAATACAGCAGAATTGTGCCTGGTGCCTCAATGCTGCTGCGTGTAAACATAGAAAGAAGACAGATCTGTGCTGCTCTGGATGAATTCATAGAGGACTGGATTCAACTGTAACAAATTTCCACCTGGGAGAGGAGAAGAGATCAGTGCTCTGAGTTCATAGAAGACTTTCTAGACTGAATGCAGGCCTGTGGTATGTAAAAAAACAGCTCTTACAAAATAAGACTGCATAGGGAGAGGAACGTCACAGTGACATGTGGACTCAGACAGAGGGGGGGGGGAGAAGAGCAGGGATGTGCTCTACCCTCCCACTGATCTCAAACAAGCACACTGACTCGGGAGCGAGCACGAACCGTGAAGGGGGGGATGATGTCATCCCCCTTCAGTTAAGAAACACCCAGCTGGGACGGGAAGAAACGCCCCTGGATTTGAGGAACTGAGAAAATGAAACTACAAGAAAACAGCCGAACTGATGAAGCGATACATCCCCTTTAAATAATCCTGGACCCTCTTTTCTGATTGTAGTACATGTATCCAGGAGGTAACATCTAGACACATATCTACAAGGTACATGAGGTACCTCAGGTCATTCTTCTTTGTAATACACTTTAGTTTCCTGAGAGAGTACTCAGCTCTTTGAAATAAAGTTTTCATCAGTTTATGGTTATTGCTTTTAACTGTATGCAATATAGATATAATATCTGTATTATATTGTGATCTTGTATTATGTTCTGACTGTATATTTTTGGTTCCTGGTTGCTGGAATTTGGGTCCCAATGTTTGACGGTGCCACCATGCTTTATCATGGTAAGTAACAGTGAGAACAATCAGTTACTCCACTGGCAGCACAATGTCAGTGTGGGCACAGAGAGAGCCTGAAGCTATGGGGGCGTTCGTGCCCTTTATGCT